>JAJOOR010023601.1:0-39576 GCA_036250505.1 Solanum acaule
CCCCCTCGATTATGCTTATCGCTTATGGTCATTTTATTTGCTTCCGCGACCAAGGATGTGTAATGATACGCTATGAGGCTTGTTTGGGGTTCCTTCGGGTTCCCCATTCACCGGTCACGTCTAGGCCCTAGGCTTGGGTCGTGACAGTTCCATTTTTGGGGAATGCTGCATTGAAATTTCCATAAATGAAGTGTTTTATTAAACTAGTCTTTAGTTGTCGTGTACTTTTACTTTGTTTGCTATTTTGCTGAACTTGTAGGTAATAATATGAGTTCTCAAGGGAGAGATGCTTATAGAAATGAATGGAATATGGATGATGATGTTCAATTTTGAGATGCGGGTTGTGCTAATGCTATTAATTTGCCACCAACTATGAGAAACACTGTCTTTCATGTCACTAGTACCACGCTACACTTGTTTCAAATGAAGGGAAACTTTGGATGATTTTCTCATGTGGATCCACATGATCATATTAAGAATTTTATTTGTGTGTGTGTGATAACGCTCGACTACACCTCATCCAATTCTAGGTGGAGGCGATCGAAATCTGGTATAAACCCAACAGAGAGTTGGGGTCGAACCCACATAGAGTGATACATAATGGAATTCATTTAAGAAGTAAAGGTTATGCTCTAGTCGTTTGTAGAAGTAAACATTATCGAAACAAAGCAAAGTAAATCAAAGGGGTTTGACAACAAGTGTTAGATGGGAGATTTGGTTTGTCAAGTAACAGCTACAACAATTACGAAAACATGAGAGTAATCAAGTAGAGAAGGATTCTCGGGGATGTGATCGATTAAAAGATAATTTTGCTTTATGGTAATTAGAATTTACTAACAATTGTTGAGTCTTAGTGGGTAGGCTAGACTATTGATGCAATAGCTTTCTCTCAAACAACTATTACGATTCAAGTGAGTTCTCTCGAACTTGGATTAAGCATAACAATAAAAACAACCCAATACCTCAATTAATCTACTCTCTCGAGCTAGATTGCTAGGATCGAGTTTAGATTCACTCTCTTGAGCTGAATCAACAATAGCCCAATCACTACAATCATCAATCGATAACCTTCATTCTAGAACCTCTTTCTCAAGCAAGCCCAAAAGACTAAGCTAAAATTGCATTTGCAACTACAATTCATGGGTTAATACATAACTATCAATCAAACCCACTTCAAATCAGCATTTAAATTAGTAAACAACAATACCCATAAGCTAATTAGAACAATTAATCACATGATCACACCCCCAAGAATGGGGTTTTTAGCCACAAATTAATAAAAACAAAAAAAATATTACCAATTATGTTCTCCATGAACTGGGTAATGATTTCCAAGTCTTTACAATGCTTCAAATCAACTAAAATTCAAAACCCACTTGAAATCTCTACTCAAACTATAAAACTAGTGTTGTGGGTCAATAACTCAAGGTGTAACTTTCAAAACACTTCTTTAGAATATGGGAATTTCGGAGTTCTCCCCACACTGCAAAAATTCTTTTGAAATTTTACAGTTATACTCTTCAGAATTTGCAGCTTGTGGACTGATCGGTGGAGTAAGTTGAGCATCGCCGACCAGGTCGGTGATGTGCCAAGTTTCACTCTCCATCACCGTCTTGTCTTTTCTCTTCAACCTCAGGCTTCTGTAACTTTAGGCGATTAGGAGCTGAGTCGTCGATCCATTCGGAGGTCCGCCTACTGTCTATTTCCATCGCCATGTTGGCTTTTCCCAAGGGCTGGCACGCTAACCGCCAAGTGGTCTTGGTGATCACCAGGATTGCCTTTCTTCAACTTCTTCAGCTTTTTCGCTCCTTTTTGCCCGGTAGTGTCCTTTCCTTGCTCATTTGCCTTCATTACTGCAAATCAACACTTCAACATTAGTATAGAGCATAAATAAGGCATTGAGGACAATAAAACTATGAAAACAAAGCCCTAACTAAGTCAAAATCTCAGACTCATCAACACCCCCAACTTAAACTTTTGCTTGTCCTTAAGTAAAACACAAGATCAATCAGTTCAACAAGGATGTCTACAAACAGAGCTACTCAAAAATCAACATGAATGCACACAAGAGGTTCGAACAACCCATACAATGTTCAATTGTGCATTCTAAGTTCCAAACTGTGACTAAACAATATCAAATGGACTCAAGCTCACGATACTTGCTACAAATGCAAGTTCAAGCTCAACAAGAGTATTTGAATGCCCTCACAACAAGAACTATTCCATATTCAAACAAATATTATCAAATTTTTAGAATGTCGGAATCACAAACAACTCTCACTCTCTCAAGGACGAACACATGCAAGATTTTTTCCCATAGGCTTGTCCATACTGTCCAATCAACACGATGTTAAATTCATTAAAGATCACAAAGGTCTTTCAAGGCTTGTAGCGGGGCTGAGGGTAAAGGTATGATCATCTTTGGTTAAGTGACCTTCATAAGCATCGCCTTTACTTAATTATTTTTCCATTTTTCCCACTCTTTTCAATATCCACAAGCTACCCTCTGTCTTTTTACACAATTCATTGGACACCCTATTCTTTTTGCTCACTGTACAAACTTTATTTCAACAATTCTTTTCTTTTTTGGTCTTTTTTTTTCATTTTTTATATGGAGGGGTTCCATCTTTTTCAACATGATCTTTTAAGTGCGACTTTCTCAAACTTCTTGATTTTCTTCCTTTTTCACCACACCCCCAACTTAGGCTTTTGGCCTAAGTTGGCTATTCAAAATAACCAATTCTTCATGAAGATTTTAGGTGGGAAAGAAAGGTCTCATTTGTGTTCAAGGTTCATCCAAAGAAAATGATAGGCTCAAATGGTGCCAAACAAGGTTCACACTCTCACAAGGTGGTCACAAAGGGGTATAATGGCAATTTGAGTTCACTCTCCACAAATGGTGCCTAAGATCATCTCTATCATTCGCTCACACTAGTTAATTGGACAAACGGGGAAAGTTGTAGGTATTACCAAGAACACATTTCAAGAAAAATCTCACCACACATGGCATTCAACACAATCATCAAACAAGACTATATTTTTCAGCTAGCGTGAAACGATCACAAGTGTTCAACTCACAATAGGCTAGTCACAATGAGATGCTACGAGTTCACATATGACTATGCAACTCAATTTGCCTCATCGAATTTACACACATGCGTCGTTCAATCAAGAGCACTATTCAAGTCATCGGTATTGATCACAACCGACACTTGAAATTGCAAGAGAACAGCCATATTCACGCTAATCAAGAGGTGGCAAATTTTAAAACGCGTCAAAATCAACATTCACATTTAAAAAAATGGACCAATTCAATGGATCAAACTCAATATATATCAACAGAAGATAAGATCCAACATTCACACAAAAACAACAAATATCCATAAAACATCCCAAAAGAGGTAGGTATGGAAATACCTTACCCCGCCAAACTAATCTAGAAGTTGTCCTCAAATGCAAAGAAATAGGTACCCATAACAAAATGAAAGGAGTCAAAATCCCTTGTTAGGCTAAGTAGGTGGTGAACTCTACATATATGTGACTCTATCTGACGCGAAATCAGTGCCAGTGCAACATCATCCTTAGCTCCACTGGAGCCCACCATAGAAGTATCCCTCAGTGATGCCTCAATAGTTGTCTGAACCATGGTCTCCTCAAGGTCCGCACTATCATCATACATCATTGCATCACGAATACCCAACTCCTAATCAACAGTCTCTGCATTATCTCTATCAACATCTTCGCTCGTAGAAGCCGTAGGAATGTCAACACTGGCTAGGAACTCTGGACCTGGAACCTCAGGAAGGGTCACTATGCCAAATAGCATGGATAGATCGGTGGATTTGAGCTCATCCACATCCCTTCTTAGCTTAATAATATCGGCCTTCAAGGCCATCACATCCTCAAAGGCCCTCCATCCCTATTCACAAGCATTGAATCTCACAGTGAGGGCATCCAGGGCCATTCCATGGGCATCAATTAGTTGTATGTGCTCTCTTGACTCAGCCATGATTAGGCCTAGGGCAGTAGCAATCACCCTCTCAATAAGACCAGGCATAGCAGGCTCCACCCAGGAGGCACAAACATCAGCAAAATGGGCCAGGTGGCCCGGCCCATCTTGTACAACATCGACTGGGTGATCTGGGCCTGGAAAGCAGATGCAGCAGCAGTAGGAGGAGGGGGAATATCAATCGAACCAGAAGGTAGATAAGTAGAGGTGCCAGGGGTACCTGTAGGCTCAATGGCCTGGGGGGGAAGGATTGCCTCTGTCGATGACATCTCAACATCGACTACCAGGGACGTATTCACCGGTGCATCTCTCCTCATATCAGCCTCGTCCCTAATGTACTCAGCCTCTATCCTCTGAATGTCAGTAGAGGAAGTGAGAGTCACTTCCACATCCGTCTTAGCAATAAAAGGAACACAGGTCCACCTGCACAACTTAGTAATCAAGACTGGGAATGGGAGAGAGGTATGTCTCTGCTAGGCCCTCATGGCCAACTTATGTTCTATGATCAAACCTAGATTAAGGTGATCTCGATCCATAATGAAGCCCAAAGAAGCACCTTACGGATGCCAGCGTATTGACTTGTTCTGTGTTGGCATCAATGTGTTGCTGATGAACCCAAACCAATACCTAGCAACCATATATCTGTTCTTCCTCTCAAGAAGGACTCCAACCTCAATCCATTATTAGGTAGTGTCAGATATCAATGGTGCCAACCAACCATTTAAATCATCGAGGGTGTTCTATTATATTTTATCCACATAGTAGTGGATCACATTTAACGTACAGCCAAGCACCTCATTGATGTCGACGCTGCTGCATTTGACCTTCTTCCCCTGAACTACCACATAGTCAACCGTCTTGAAAGCGCTGGCCTTTTTCTTACCCTTTGGCACAAGCTCTCCGTAAGCCGAGTAGAACTCCCGGACCCAAGTAAGAATGTAAGGACCTCAGGGCTTCGTGAAGATCTCAAACATGTGGAACTTTATGGTGTTCCACACCTCTGGGTACCGATCTACAACATCGTCAGTAGACAACAGGTTTTCTTCAAGAATGATCCTCAAACCCTCGGCCTTTAATATATTTAGTGACAGGGGTGGAGGAGCCTGCTCTACTACATGAGCTGGAGGTGGAGGAGGCGTATGAGGCACTAGGATCCTGGCTGGATCATGCATCGCCTTGGAGCGTAACTCCACTCTCCTAGCCTGGAGAAGTTGGTCGTCTTCCGGCTCGGATACAGAGACCGGTGATCTATCTCCTGAGTGGTCCTCACTATCAGAGGTAGTGAGGTGAGTGTCATAGACACCGATGCTATTGGATCTCTCCTCCGCCGGAGTCGGTTGTACGGAACCCTCCCTTTACCTTTCCCACCTGTCGGAGGAATTTTCTCTAGTGCCTTATGGGAGGGTGCAGCCTCTTTGTTAATTACAATAACTCTAGCCCACTTTTGGGGCGGTTGATTTCTTCTAGCAACCTTTGGTCTAGGCAATCCTGCAAAACAAAACCACATACGTTAGATGCAATTCTAAAAATTTCCAAGTTATAAACATGCACAGGAAACCTCACCGAACCCATTCGGCGAGTCGACGAACCTATTCGACGAGCCAAGTCGGGCTCGCCGAATGTTCTAGGATAAAAATTTTCAAATATCAGCACAAGTCGGCAATGTCTAGGGCCTTTTAGCAAATGACCGACACCATTCGGTGAACTAAAGGTAGCTCACCGAATGTTACAGAATAATCTTAGAAAAATAGGGTGATCAGAAGGGACATTCGGCGAGCTCGAGTGTATCACCGAAAGTTACAAAACACAAATCACAAAAATGAAGAATAAAAAGGTGATCCAAGGGTCTTGAGGTGAGCCGCCGAACCACTCGGCAAGCCCGACACAGCTCGCCAAATAGCCCAACTTGCCAGATTTTTACCCCGACCTTCAATTTCTCACCCGAAGGCCATGTAAACAAAATTAAACCACTATTCTATGCAATTTAGCCCATACCCATACTACCCATGAACTCGAGGTACTCAGATTCCCCTCTCCCCCTATTTGGCCAAAATTGATCAATCGACGTCTTTTTCCCTTCAAAATGACGTCAACCACTCTATCATTGGAAAAAATCAGACAATTGGCACAATCGGGGTTACTCATACTTCAGCCCCACTAGAATTAACAATAAAATCAACACAACCCACAAAATTTATCATGCTAACACACGGGATTTCACAATTTAAGGCCAATTAACACAAAATGAAACATGATACAAGCATGCACTATCAATAAACATTCAACCAATCGAAAATACGGAACAAAAATAACCAAGCAATGATCATGTATTTGAAAGTACCAAAATATAATGACGGAGTTCGGGTAACAAACCTCAGAAGCAGATGTTTGAATACTAGGCTAGCAAAGTATCCTAAAATCCTCCCTAGAGTAAATGAACCCACACAAAAAGCAAGAAAAACTAGTACGAAAATATAGAAATATGCGGTTGTGAATGTGTAGAAGTCGAAAAGTATGAAATGAGGGAGACTTTTGAATTTAAAAATGGTTTTGGCCTTTTGACCCTTCAGTTCGCGCACCAGTCGGTGACGCTTACTTACGTCGCCGACCCACTCGGCTATACATCGAATGAATTTTTAGCCCGCTGAGTTTTATAGACCCTCTTGCTAGCTAGATGGTTCAAATGGTGATCCAAGTCGGGCTCGCCGACCTGTTCGACGAGTCGCCAACTGGACCTTTGGCTCGCTTAATTGCTCCTCCTCCCAAAATTTTGAATTTTCATCCTGCACATTCAACACCCATTATTCAGACAACAATATTATAAGCTTAAGAACTTGGGTTGCCTCCAAAAAAGTGCCTTATTTAACATCATGGCATGATGAAGATACCTATTCAAGGCTCATTCTTAGGGTTGGCCATGGTGTCACTCGGTAATCCCCCTTTTGGACTTGGATTCAAATGAGTCAAGAATTGACCTATTTATGTTTCCAGTTACTTAATAGACACCAGTGAGAAGTAACCGTCTGATTTAGGGTTGAACATCATTTTTCATTTCTTTTAACACCTTGTCCGACCCTTCCACTTTGTTGAGAATGCGTGAAAGGATTTCTTTAGTGCAACAACTTTTCGGGTCAACCATTTTATCTTTTAGCTTTTGATGCTCATGGGGAGGTATATACCTATCTTTGTCCCCATATCTCTCCTTCCAATTGGATCCACAATCATGCCATTCCCTGTCACGGTCTCTCCAACCATCATCACGCTCTTTATTCAAACCTTGATTCCCGCTCGGCCTTGGATAGTTTAGACGGAAACCTCCACCTTGATTTGCAAGGAAACTCACTTCCTCATTATATATAGCCTCAAAGTGTGCATCACCGGGGTTCACCCACTAACACCAACAACATTCACACCTTTAGAACCACTACCCCTGACATGTTTTGACAACAAATCCATTTGGTTCATCATCTTGGCCATGTTTTGATCTCATTCTTGGTCCTTTTTGGGGCCATGTTTTGATCTCCTTCTTGGTCCTTTTCAATTTGTTCCTTTGTCATCCTAAAACTCAAAAGAGACACTTGATCTTCTCTCGTGTACCAAGCACGATTGAATTTAGTTGTGCCATCAAGAAAAGTGGATGCAATTTTGAATGGTTGTTGCATGATTCCTCCTTGAACAAGTTGATCAGCCACATCTTTGTTCACCAAATCTAGACTTCAGTAGAAATTTTGTAACATGACATTGTTCGGGAGTTCATGAGTCAGACATTGGAGCATCAACTTCTGAAAATGTAGCCACATCTCATGAATTGGCTCACCATCCAAGCGCTTGAAGCTTTGAATATTATCTCTCAATGGCATCATCCTCGAAGGAGGAAAGAACCTTATGTAGAACACTTCAGTAAGTTTATCCCAAGTGATGATTGAGACCCTAGGTAGGTCGGCTAACCACTTGGTAGGTTCTCCCATCAGTGAAAAAGGGAACAATTGGAGTCGACCTGACTCTTGGGAGATGTTCTTGAAAGAAAAGGGACCACAAACGTCCACAAAATTCTTGATATGGTCATGGGGATCCTCATGAGCCAAGCCTCCAAACAACCCTTTCATTTTCAATAGTTGCAACATCGTGCTTGTCACGTTGAACACCGTATTTCCTACGACCAGAGGCAATCGGATAGCACCTACACCACCCAAATTTACTTCATTGACATCGTTTAAGTTGCCGATGTCGTCATTGTGTCCCAACTGACTAGTGTTGCTTCCGTTGACACTCATTTTGTCACCTTCTCAAAGGCAACAAACAACACACCAAGGTAAATAGGTTCAACTATAACACAATAAGATCACAAACAACCTTCAATAAGAGAATTCTAAATACCACTCCCCGGCAGAGGTGTCATTTTTTATAATGCTCAACTACACCTCATCCAATTCTAGGCGTAGGCGATCACAATCTAGTATAAACCCAACAGAGGGTTGGGGTCAAATCCACATGGAGTGATACGGAATGGAATTCAATTAAGAAGTAAAGGTTATGCTCTAGTCGTTTGTAGAAGTAAACATTATCGAAACAAACTAAAGTAAATCAAAGGGGTTTGACAACATGTGTCAGACAGGGGGATTTGGTTAGTCAAGTAACAGCTACAACAATTACGAAAATAGGGGACTAATTAAGTAGAGGAAGATTCTCTAGGATGAGATCAATTAAACGTTAATTTTCTGTCTGGGTGATTACAATTTACTAACAATTGTTGAGTCTTAGTGGGTAGGCTAGACTATAGATGCAATAACTTTCCCTCGAACAACTATTACGATTCAAGCGAGTTCTCTCGAACCTTTAAAGGTATAATAATAAAAATAGCCCAATACCTCAATTAATCTACTCTCTCGAGCTATATTTCTAGGATTGAGTTTAGATTCATTCTCTTGAGTTGAATCATCGATAACCCAATCACTACAATCATCAATCGATAGCCTTAATTATAGAACCTCTTTCTTAAGAAAGCCCAGAACACTAAGCAAGAATTGCATTTGCAACTACAATTAATGGGTTAATACATAGCTATCAATCAGACCCACTTCAAATCAACATTTAAATCAGTAAACAATAATACCCATAATCTAATTAGAACGATTAATCTATTGATCATACCCCCAAGAATGGGGGTTTTAGCCACACATTAATAAAAGAAAGAAAATATTACCAATTATGATGTCCACAAACTAGGTAATGATTTCCAAGTCTTTACAATGCTTCCAATCAACTAAAATTTTAAACACACTTTAAATATCTACTCAAAAACTCTAAAACTAGTGTTGGGGATCAAGAACTCAAGGTAAAACTCTTAAAACACTTCTTTAGAATCAGGGAATTTCAGAATTCTCTCCATACTGCAAAAACACTTTTGAAATTTTACATTTATACTCTACAAAATTTGAAGCTTGTAGACTGATCGGCGGAGTAAGTCAAGCATCGTCGACTAGGTCAGCGATGCGCCAAGTGTCACTCTCCATCGACGTCTTGCCTTGCCTCTTCAACCTCAGGCTTATGTAACTTTAGGTGATCAGGAGCTGAGTCGTCGATTCATTCAGCGTTCCGATGACTGTCCATTTACATCGCCAAGTTTGCCTTTCCCAATGGCTAGCATACTGTGACTTTTGGCAAACTGAAGAGCCACTCGGCGGTTCACCGAGTGGTGTTGGAGATCACCAGGATTGCCTTTCTTCAACTTCTTCAGCTTTTTCACTCTTTTTTTCCCAATAATGTCCTTGCCTTGCTCCTTTGCCTTCATTGTTGTAATCAACACTTTAACATAAGTATAGAGCATAAATTCGGCATTGAGGACAATAAAACTATGAAAACAAAGCCCTAACTAAGTCGAAATCTCGAACTCACTAGTGTGGTCCTTTACTTTCAGCAGCATAAATAAAGAGTCAAATACTTGGAGGCTATTTCCTTTCTTCTTGATGAGAGAAGCTACCACTTGGTTGGGCGAATCAGGAGAAGACTTTATTACTTTATGGGATAAACTGATGGAAGCTTTTCCTAATAGGTTCTTCCCACCATATTGAATGGTACAACTTTGGGATGAGATTATAAACTATCCTCAGATTTATGGAAAACCTCTTCCTGAGTTTTGGCTTCATTTTCAGAAAAAAGCATTTTCAATGTCCTACTCATGGCCTTCTTGACCACGTATTCTTGTTAGTCTTCTATATATCACTTGGAAAAATCGACAAGTCTACAAAAGATAATCTTTCTAGTGGTGTGATAATAAGTTAGTCCTTTAAAGTTTCCTCCGCTTTGCATGATAGGAAGACAAAAAACAAAACGAGCTTGGCATACTATAGAGGACGAAGTGGTAGTCAGAGCTCCTTCCTCCTTGTCTATTTCCAAAGAACAAAGGTTGAAGGATCAAGAGAGGGATGAAACAATTGCTAAACTGATGATACAAATAGACCTCTTGACTAAGCATGTGATTGGAGGACGTTCCAACAGTGTGAATGCAATGAGCTTAAGTGGAGATAAATGTAGTAAAGATGAGAGGTTTGATGCCTTGTATAATGAAGAGGTGCAGTTTTAATTGAACCAAGTAGGGGGTTTTCGTGCTACCTACCCGAGGCAAGATTGGAATCAAGGTTTGAACAAAGATATAGATAGAAGTTGTAAAGACCATGAAAGGGAATGTCATGATCAAAGTAGTTGAAGGGATTTTGAAATGATTGATATCATTATGTATCTCCTCATGATAGACCAAAGCCAAAGGAGACAAATGTCGATCCTGAGAGCTTTAGAACAGAAGATATGCTTGCTCATATTCTATTTCAAGTTAAATAGTCCAATAAAGTTCTCAAGGAGATGAATATTTATTTCTCCTCATTGACTTAGATCATCGCTTCCCATGTGGTCTCCATCAAACAACTTGAAGCTCAAATGGGGTAGATTTTAGCCCACTTAAATCCAAGGCCGATAGGTGGACTCTCAGGTGATACCATGGCAAATCCAAATAATGACAATGTTCAATGTATAGCAATTGTGACAAGAAATGGTAAAATGGTAGTGAGTTATATAGATGTGGTAATTAAAAATGGAGACAAAGCTAAATTTACAAATGATGAGGACTTACCAGTAGAGGTGAATAATGATGAACCTAAGGTGGGTTAAACCGAAGGTAGTAATCTGAATCCAAGGAGTGATTGTGATTTAAAAGTGGAGGGTGTTGCTACTCCAGCAGGTAGTGTTAATTTTTCAATGAAAGTTAACCCTTTGTTTCGCGAAGGTTGAAGAAGAAAAAAGGGGATGTGAAATTCAAGAAGTTTTTGTCCATATTAAAAAATCTCTCGGTGAGCATACCCTTGGTTGATGCCTTACTATAGAGGCATGTACATACAAAATTCATGAAGGTTTTGGTGGCAAAGCAGAGTATGAATTTTGATATCGTTTAGATGTCACACAATTGTAGTGCTATTATGTTGAGCAATTTGGTAGTGAAGAAGGAAGATCCAGGGGAGTTCACTATTCCTTGCACAATTGGGATGTATCAATTTGCAAAAACATTGTGTGATCTTGGGGATATCATATACCTAATGTCATTTGTGATTTTCAAGAAGCTTGGGTTAGGAGCTCCAAAGCCAACCATAATGAGAATTTTTTGGTGGAAATATTAGTCAATAGATCAATTGGACTCCTTTATCATATTTTGGTGAAGGTTGAGAATTGGGGTGCGACAACACCTTGCCGGTGATTGTTGCTGATTTATTAAAATGGCAAGTTGACACAGTAGTTGTTGTGTTGAAGACATTTAATAAAGTTGTGGTGTTGACTATTTCTTATAATATATATGAATCCCTCCAAGCATATTCACCCAAAATATTAAGTTGGATATTGATTATAAGCCAAACATCAAGCACCAAAGGAGGTTAAATACTCCTATGCAAGAAGTTGTGAAGAAAGAAATAATTAAATTGCTTGATGTAGGGGTCTTCTACCCTATTGCAGATAGCAAATGGGTCAGCCACATACAGTGTATGCTAACTAAAGGGGGAATTATGGTGGTCCCAAATGAAAAGAAAGAACTCATTCCAATGAGACCGGTAACAGGTTGGAGGGTTTGTCTGGATTACAGAAAACATAATTCTTAGACTAAAAAGGATCATTTCTCCATGACTTTCTGGATCAAATATTGGACTGACTTTCTGGTAGAGGTTGGTATTATTTCCTTTGTGGATATTCCAGGTACAATCAGATTTCAATTGCTCCAAAAGATCGAGACAAGACTCCCTTCTCATATCACTATAGAACCTTCGCTTTTAAAATGATGCATTTTGGGTTGTGTAATGCTCCTCCAACTTTCAAATAGTGTGTGCTCTCTATTTTTGTGGATATGGTAGAGGAAACCATGAATGTTTTCATGGATGACTCTTAGGTAGTTGGTGATATGTTTGAAGCTTGTCTTTAGAATTTTAGTAAGGTCTTGAAGTGGCGTGTTGAAACAAAACATGTGTTAAATTTTGAAAAATGCCACTTCATGGTGAATGAAGGAAGTGTCCTTGGGCATAAGATTTCTGGAAAGGGTATTCAAGTGGACCAAGATAACGTAGAGGTCATTGCTAGATTTCCTCCTCCTATTTTGCTTAAAGGAGTCCAAAGTTTTCTATGCCATGCGCGCTTCTATAGTCATTTCATTAAAGAGTTCTCCAAGGTTGTTTTTCCTCTTTGTAAGATACTTCATAAGAAGAGTACTTTTTATTTGATGATGCTTGTTTGAAGGCTTTTTCTTGTTTAAAAAAGAAACTTGATTCACCCATATCATTGTTTGCACTAGTTTGGAGTCTTCCATTTAAGTTGATGTGCTATGCTAGTGAAGTGGCTCTTGGTGTAGTACTTGGTCAAATGAAGGAGAAAATTTTTAATATGGTGTATTATGCAAGTAAAATGCTGAATGGTTCTCAGAAATATTATACAATGAATGAACAAGAATTATTGGTTGTGGTGTATGCGTTTGAAATATTTTGGGATTTGGGTAGCAAAGTGATAGTTCATATGGATTATGCAGTGATTAGTTGTTTGATGGAAAACCTTGGTCGAAAAGATGGATCCTATTGAATCAAGAGTTTGATTTTTAAGTCAAAGATATAAAAGGTTGTGAGAATCAAGTGGCGGATAACTTATCTCACCTTGAACATAATGTGGTGGATTCTGGAGAAAGAGACATTGATGAATATGTTTGCGATGAATGTGTTATGGCTGTTTCAAATGATGTTGCACCTTGGTATGATGTTTTCTCGTACAAAAGCCATAAGAGACTTGTAATTTTTCCAACTTTCTAGGACTCAAACCACAACTGCCATCTACAAACTATAGGACTATGTAGGGTCCCTACTTAGCCTCGTATAACCTGTATGAATAAAGTTTTCTGCACTTTTCTTTCAAACTAAACTTTCAAAATTCCAAGATGTTACAATATATCCCCCTTGGGAACATTCGTCCTCGAATTGTACTGAAGCTAACATGAATAAAGTAAGGAAAGATATCTAACAATCCAACATGAAGAAAAATCTCATCCAAATGCATGAAACAAAGAATTAATCAAACGTAGCCTAAACTATGAACTTTAAAAATGATTTCATGAATATGCATGCGTATGGACACATGAGAATAGCTGAAACACATGAATCCAAAAGAGTACACATGAGGAACTAATACCTCACGTTGAAACTAAAGAGGATGGAAAGAGATGAGAGTACTTGGACATTATATCATCTTCGGCCTTCCAAGTAGCACGCTCGATCAATTGATTCATCCAAAGGACTTTTACTGAGGCAACTTCTTTGTTTCTCAACTTCCAGACTTGATAATCCAAAATATCAACCAGAACCTCTTCATAAGATATACTCTGTAAAACCAACACTCTCCAATGGCACAACAAAAGTAGGATCACCAATACACTTTTTCAACAACGAAACATGAACCACCAATGAACTGATGCCAATTCCAAAGGCAAATCCAACTTATATTCCATTTTTCTGAAACACCTCCAAATCAAATGTAGGCCTACATAATGGGGAATGAGCTTTCATTTCTTTCCAAACCTCATCACACCCTTCATAGGTGATATTTTCATGTAAACTCAATCATCAGCATTGAATTCAAGATCTCTTCTTCAAACATCCACATAAGACTTTTGTCGATATTGAGCCGTATTAAACCTCTCCTAAATAAGTTGTACCTTCTCCATAGACTCATGAACTAGCTCAGGAATCATCAAAGAGACCTCGCCAACTTCAAACCATCCACTAAGAAATCTGCACCTCCTACCGTAGAGAACCTGAAATGGAGCCATCTGAATAATCGAGTGATAACAATTATTATAAGAAAACTCAATCAAAGGAAAATGATCATCCCAATTACCTTTAAAGTCGATCTATAATGACACTAATCTTCTTTCGATATCATAGCATCCTTGCATAGAATCTCCATTCGGTCTTATCAATATGCCAATCTAAAAAAACCCAATACCTTACTATATTCTCTCTTTTGATGCAGAAATAAGACAAATAGATATGACCCATAACCTGTATTTTCGAGTAAGTTACATATATCAAACCTAAATTGCTAGTATCAGACTAATTACCCACTCCAATCAATCTCTTTTGAGCATCGACCGAAGATCAGAAGTACGAATTATATTTGAAATCTTAACCCATCAGTTAACCCTATACTAATTAGCAAAAATTCATGTATGAAAAATAGGAAACCAGAGCACAATACAATACTCACTACATTAAATCAACACCCAACCCCATAATATCACCCATACATCTTCATGTTTTAGTCACCTATCACAAAAAGTAAAGAAATTATACCTTCCATGAAAGCAACCATGGGTAACATAACAATAAACAATTACAAGAAAACCCACTTTAGATTCAACTTGAATTTGTCAAATTCAAGAACAAAGTTGAAAAAACCCAAAAACTAGACAGTGTTCTTCATAAGGTAAAGTGTTTCTCTCAAAATTACTAGTTTTATGACAAAAAGAAATCCCTTGTTTCTCTCTCCTTTGTTCTATTTATATTTTCCCAAAACTTGGCCCAAAACTCAACACGCTACTCTTTGGGTGATGTTAGTCAGGCTCGCCGATTTTTTTTAGTGAATCACCAATCATACTTAAGCTTGACTTCTCTTACTCTAGGCTTCAGGTGTTTGAACCTCAGTCGGCGAGCTCATTTGATTCTACCTTTCACGTTCGGCGTATTTTGGAGTACCACCTTGGTTCGCCTTTAAAGTCTTTAATTTTTCTCCTTGCACTATCGTTTTTAGCAATGGTCTGCAGGGTCGCCTTTCTCATTAGGCGAGTCTCATTTTCTTTTTGAGTTTGCTGACATGTCTTGATAGACACAAGTGTTGTGCACTGTCACTTTGGGCAAGGTCATGCTCACTAGGAGATCTGCCTTCTTGTTTTGCGATCATCAATGTAAATTTTGCAATTCTTTTCATACTTTTGGCCATTCTTTTAAACCTTCATCCTTACCTTGCCCATTAGTCTTCATAGCTGCAAATCATCAAAATATTATTTGAATATGAAAAAATTAAACATTAAGGACACTAATTATTTATCTAAATAGGCCTTAAATGAGTGCAAATCTACCACTCATCATCGATCACACAAGCTCTCAACATATCTTTCAAAGTCTTAATAGTAAGATTGGCCTGACCATCGGTGTGGGGATGAAAAGTTATATTAAGCTTCATTAGAGTACTAAGACCTTTCTGCAATGACCTCCAAAATTGAGAGGTAAACAGAGTACCTCGATTTAGAATAATGGGTAAATGCACTCCATGCAACCTTACCATCTCCCAAATATAAATCCTAGCATAGTCCTTGGCTATAAATGAGGTTTTCACGCGAAGAAAATGTATGATTTCGTCATTCAATCCAAAACAACCCAAATAGAATCATATTGTTAATGAGTATGAGGTAAACTTATTATGAAGTCCATATTTAAATCTTCCCACTTTGAAGAAGGAATGCTAATGTCTTGAGTCATACCTCTAAGTTTCTGATGCATTACCTTCACTTGTTGGCAATTTGGATACTTAGCCATAAATTATGCAATATCCTTATTCATCCCATTCAGGTAATAAGCCTCTCTGAGATCACAATACATCTTTGTGGCTCCAAGGTTAGTAGGATATCAAGAAATGTGCGCTTCTAATAAAATTTGATGTCTCAACTCATCAACATTATGAACATAAGAAACCTTAGTAACGAAGCACACCATCTAGCCCTTGGGAGAAAGCTTCAATAATTTTTTTGGAAACTTCTTTATTCAACTCAATTAAGTTTGGATCATTATCTTGCCTTCCCTCCACATCTGAAGCAAGAGACGATTCTAAACCATTCTTGCTAGTCTATGAACATCATGAACTAACTCATTCTTACCATCTTCAAGGTGAGAAACACTATTCATGGACAATCGGTTAAGAGCATCGGCAATCATATTTGCCTTACCCGAATGGTAAAGAACACTCATATCATAATATTACAACAACTTCAGCCTCCTCATTTGGCGAATATTCAAATCCTTTTTTCTTAAATACATATTGCAAACAATTCTGATTGGTGAGCACACCATATGAACACCATAAAGATAATGTCTCCAAATCTTTAAAGGAAAGACCACCACCGTTGTCACGACCCAAGGTAAAAATAGGAGTAACATGGCATATAGGACCCCGAGAGGCCCGATACAAGCCACTTAGCATTCATCATACAAGAAATATAATATCAAAGAGATAAAGAGAAACATTTTAAGTCTAAAAGTTTTATCAAAGTAAAGCGGAAGCCTAAACATTGTCTCAAAGCCTTATAGTACATAAAAATGATTTGGGTGTTGCCCGTACATCATGTTCCAAAACTGAAAGTAAAGAAAGAGTAAAAACAATAAATGTCCGGTCCTCAAAGCATGATGACTCACCAAAGAACAAAATCTCCTCAAAGAACTTTAGCCAACAAACTGGAAACCCTGATAGTCGGACCCTACATTTGGGGAAATATAGGAAAGAGTATGAGTTAGTACAAACATGTACCAAGTATGATAGCCATGCATAAAATAATATAAAGTCATGCTAAAAATGGAACATTTTCATGAGCATGCAATGATCAATCTAAATCTTGAATCTTTAATGTTAGAAAGCATAAGTCGTAAAACATGATCAATACAAGTGAACATGATCTTAAAACATTTGTAAGATACTTTTGAAGTAATCCTAGTTCCTCTTAGCTTGCTTGTGGGAAGTAGCCTTAACCAACATATAAGACCACGTGAGCTATCAACATGGAATACGATGTCTCCCATACATAAAAGGGGTGTCCTACTTGCCAAGGTAAGGACCGTGAACTTCTAGTTTATGTGGATACACTAGCTAATGTCTATCTAGACAATTCTATGTTGGCACATAATTTATGGGACACGGGTAATCGCCACTTGTCCACTTGGTACTAAGCTTAACTTCCATGGATTAGTTCTTAATCATATTCATCTTATCTCTTGAAGGAACATGGGTAATCGCCTCTTGTCCTCACATCATGTGACATGGGTAATTGCCTCTTGTCTTTCAATTAGAGAACATGGGTAATCGCCTCTTTCCTCTACATTAGAATAGATCCTTAACATTGGTTCATTTTAGGTGAGAAGACCTTTCAACCCTAAGAATCCTTATTATGTGAGAAGAACTTTCAAAATCATACTTTCATGTGTTTATGAGGAAATCCTTTCAACAACACAACAAAAACAACATCATTGATACTTCACTCTCAAAGCATCCTTAATAACTTTACATAAATTTTATGAGAACATGCTTAATTTCATAAACTCTTCTTTCATAATCCAAAACCCACATTATATTATCACAACTTGGAAAATATAGGAATTACATAGGTTCATAGGGGATCATCATAAAAACATGAGATTAACTTAATTCATGCATAAAAGATCATATATCATTCAATTAAATCAATAATTAACATAACCCATAACATAAAAGAAAATCCCTAACTCAATTGGGGATTTCTAGCTTTGAAAATTGGAGAAGTTGGGAACTCCATGGAAGAAAGGGATTCATGGATTAAAACTATCATACCTCAATGCCAATTGCTTAACTTCAATGGGGGATTAGGAGACTTGACTTGAAACCCTAGGTTGAACCCTTTTTCTTCAAGATTTTTAGAGAGAGAAATATTTGAAAGGAAGATTTGTTCTTCTTTTGTTAATTTGAGAGAATGATTTTAATTGGGGAATTTTGGGGTTAAAAAAACACTTATATAGGGGTTTTGGTGAAGGGTAAAATGACATAGTATTGGGATACAATAACTAGGCAAAGACCCAAAAGCCCCTGAGAAAATAACTGCCGAACCACTCGATGGTGGGGACCTACAGTCCGTGGGTCTACCTACGGACTATCCTATCCCTTCGTCGATTGGTTCAGAAATTGAATATTTTGGACCTCAAATGATGGGACCCACCCACGGTACGTGGTCCTATCGATGGGTTTTGGGTCCCAACCGTGGTCCTCAACTTTCAACATCAAAATCTCTCCAAGTCTGGGACTCACCTATGAAACCTATTTATGGCTCGTGCATTGAACTACAGTCCATCTTGGTGAACAGTTGAAAAATACAGAAAACTTAACATTTTTTGATAAACTGATTGCTAACCACAGACACCACCTATGGTCTGTGGGTCGTTCCATGGGCTGTGGATGGCAACGTAGGAGCTGGCACCAAATTTCTAAAAAAAAATTAATTTTCCTTTCTTTTCGAATCCGAAGTGTTACAGCTGCCAGATCAAAATTATGAGTCAGGTAATTCTTTCATGCTCCTTAATCTCCTTTGAAGTATAAGCAATTACCATACCATGTTGCATCAAATCACAACAAAGACAAATCGTTGATACATCAGTTTACACCAAAAAAACATTGGTTCCTTTCGGTAAAGTCAAATCTAGGGCTAAAGTAAGTTCATTCTTCAATTCTTGGAAACTCTTCTCATAAGCTTCAGACCATTGGAATTTCACCTTTTTCTGAGTCAAAGTACTGAAAGGTGAAGAAATAGAGGAATATCCCACCACAAATCTTCTATAATAACTAGCCAAACATAATGAAATTCGAATATCTAAAAGGGAAAGAGGTCTAGGGCAGTTCTTCACTATCTCAGACTTCTAAGGATCAACTTGAAGATCTTCATTGGAAACAATATGGCTGAGGAATGTAATGAATTTTAACCAAAACTTATATTTGCTAAATTTAGCAATTAACTAATGATCCATTATAATTTGCAAGAAAATCCTTAGGTGATCAACATATTCATCCTCACTCAGTTAGTAAATTAAAATATCATCATTCAATAGAATAACTAATATATTAAGGTATTACTTTAACACACTTTTTATTAGGTCTATATATGTTGTGGGGGAATTTGTCAACCAAAAGGACATGACTAAGAACTCATAGTGATCATACCGAGTTTGAAAAACCATCTACTTAATGTCACAATTTTGAACACTTAACTAATGATAACCAAATGAAGATCAATCTTGGAGAAAAATTGGCTCCGTAGAGTTGGTTGAACAAGTCATCGATCCTAGGAATAGGATATTTATTCATTACTGTGACATTTTTCAATTTGCAATAATCAATATACTTATAGAGAGAACCATCTTTTTTTCCGAACAAACCAAGTTGGAGCACCCCATGGAGAAATACTCGGTCTGATGAAATCCTTATCCAATAGGTTCTTTAGATCATTTGATAACTCCTTAAGTTTCACTAGAGCCATTTGGTAAGGAGAAGCAGAGATAGACTGCGTATCTAGGAAAAGGTCAATTCCAAACTTTATTTCTCTTTTGGGAGGAAGATCATCAAGAAACACTAAGGAAGATCATCCAAAAACACATTAAAACTAGATCTTACTCAAGATTTAGGGCTTCAAAATCCTTATCCCTAACCCAAACAAAATGATAGAAGTAACCCTTAGAAATCATTTTCCTATCCTTAAGGTACGAGATAAACCGACCCATAGGCGATAAATTTCCACCCATCCATTCTAAGATGGGTTCATTCGGAATCTACAATTTGACCACTCGAGTTCTATAATCAATGAAAGTATAATAATCATGAAGCCAATCCATACAAAAAAAAATGACATCAAAATCTATCATTTGCAATTCTACAAGATAAACGTGGGTGATTTTATGGGAAATTGAGACTAGGAACTTTCTATAAACCTATTTAGCAACAATAGAATCACAAATAGGGGAAGAGGCTCAGAATGTTCTAAAAGAATTTTGGAGGTGACAACAAACTGCATGGCCACCAAAGGAGTCACAATGCATAAACATCAAAATGAAAGACTAATTATCCCACATCCATGTATGAACAATAATAAAGGAACACTACATAAGAACTTTATGTAGTGTTCCTTTGTTGTTGTTCATACATGGATTTGGGCTAATTAGCATAGGGTTTAATGTATGGGTAAGGTTGTAAACTTAATTCCTAATTCCAATCTCTAATTGATGCTCGAAAAAGATCGATTGGAGTGGGTAATTTGTTCTATACTAGCAATTAAGGTTTGATGTCTGTAATTTTTTTGAAAATAGAGATTGTGGGTCAGATCTATTTGCTCTATTTCTGTATCGAAAGAGAGAATAAAGTAAAGTATTGGGTTGTTTAGTTATGCACATAGATGAGACCAAAAGGAGATTCTATGAACTGATGCTATGAGATCGAAATAAGATTAGTGTCATTAATGATGACCCAGCCTATCCATGAATGTTCATCAATATAGAGCAACACAATTACCCCTATGTCATCTCGATTTAAAATCTCTGCACCCCTAGATTTCTGGTTACTCATTTTATTTTCAGAAATTTTAGTTTAATTGTGACAGTTGAAAACTAAACCCTTTCTAAAATTTGGTGGAATCATCAACCCACTTGTTCTTATTACTACAATTCAATGAATTTATATTCCAAATTTCTTGATAGAATTTATATGCTATAGCATTTTCTATGGGATTCAACCTCGACTCTAAGTTGGGTATTTTTATTGACGACAACCGCTCTCTCTTTTAATTGATTTTGAAGAGTAGTTTGAGGGTTATCGAAAATAGCACTGCTACTGGGGAATGATGGCTTAGAATTTCATTTTAGAAATTAGTTTGTAATTGTTTTTAGTTGTAGTAGATTGTTGCTTGGTGATGTTATTTGCTTATTTGCAAGTTTAAAACATGAGTGGCCATAGTAGTGACAGTGATAAACACTACGGTCAAAAAGACAACATGGGTGATTTGAATGACATGCACATGGTAGTCATTCAAACCACGGGAGCCATCTAGTTACCTCCCACAGTTGGGAGGGAAGTTTTTCATGTAATCGAAACAATGCTACAATTTCTCTAATTAAGAGTAATGTTTGGGGGTTTATCTGATAAAGAACCCCATGAAAACTTTAGGAATTTTTTGGATGTGTGTGGGCCGTATGTGTTCAAAACTATCTCTCGAGAGTCTATAAGGTTGAGGTTATTCCAGTTCTCTTTGATGGATATAGCTACTAGATGGTTGGCGAAATTGCCAAATGATTTTATTACCTCTTTGAAGGAGTTGATTAAAGCCTTCTTGGTGAGATTCTCCCCCCTTCCCCTCTCAAAGATTGTTAAACTTAGGAACCAAATCTAAGATTTCAAAAGAATTGGAGGGGAACCGCTATATGAGACATGGTTGCGGTTTCAGAAATTACTTATGCAATCTCCAACACATTGTGTTCCAAAACATATGTTAATGCAATACTTCTATTGTAGCCTTGATTAAATCAACAAAGGTGTGGCTGATAAACTTCCCCAAGGTGGGTTGATGCGACAACCATATGAAGTAGCATCGGTGTTGCTAGATGACATGAACAAAGTGAACCAAGCATGACATACTAGAGAGGACCAAGTTTCCTCTTTGAAAGTGAGCATGAGTACAGAACAAATTGAGTAAGAGCACATGTGAGATTAAAACATAGCTGAAATGATGACTCAAAGCGAGTAGTTGTCAAAAAATGTCGTGAAAGGTGGGTTGAAATCAGTGAATGTGATTGGAACAAATAATGGGCAGTGCCCGGATGATGCCAAATTTAAGGCAGTATACAATAAGGAAGTTCAATATTGGGAAAACCAAATGGGGTGGGGGGTGTTCTCACCCAAAAAAACCAAAAAGACAAGGTGGGAACCATGGTTGGGTCAAGGAAAGAGATAGTAGTTGGAAAGATTCGAGAGGTTGAAATTTGAGAGATAAGAAGGATGAAAAAGATAGGTATGTTCCACCACATGACCGTCCACAAACAAAGGACCCAGCTGGTCCGAAAGGAAACCGAGCCAAGGAAATGCTTACAAGGATCTTCAATAAGGTTGAAAGATCCAACAAAGTGTTGAAAGATTTGAAAAGTGGCTTCTCCATTTTATCTAAAACGTTGAGCTCTCATTCGAAGTCTTTCAAGTAGTTGGAGACTCAAATGTTCTAGATCTCCACCCATCTCAATCCAAGGTTAAAAGGAATATTGCCTAATGATACTGTCCCTAACCCCAAAAATCAATTCTAAGCAATTGAGAATTATGTTGTGCCACAACAATAAATAAGGCACTTCTTGGAAGGCAACCCAAGTCTTTATTTTTTTTATTGCTTTCAACAACGTGTGTTGTGAGTGCAGGTTAAAAGAAAGTCAAAATGTTGACAAGGACAAAATATGCAATTTCAAAACCATAATGACGATCTACCAAAGGAATTGTGTGGAGTCATTCTTTTCCGCTTCTTTTGAGCTGGAAAATGTGAAAAATGTACTGTCAACTTAGGCAATCAGAGCTCCAAATGGCGATCCGCCCAAGTACATCATGCAGACTCTCTCGACTTCACCAAATTAACCTTTAGGTTTTGTATCTATTTTGCCCTCTTCGGCAAGATTTTGCTCCATTTGGCGATTCGCCGAATGCACTCGGTAATGTTAATCGTGGACGCCAAACGTGCCTGGTATAAAAAAGCCAAGGGCCTTTTTAATTTCAAAAAGAAAACCCTTTGCTATTTTTGAGATCCTTTTCTTCCCTTCACTTCCAATATCATATTTCAGTGTGTGAGTGTCCTTTTGTGTGATTTTCAAGTACTTGGAGTGTGTTTTATTGCGTGATTAGTCTACCCAAATGCTAAACTTCTTCATTTGCAATTGTTTACTTCTTGCCCTCTCTAGTATACACAGTTAATACTTCTCTAATTATCTGATTCCTACCTATTTAATTTATCTATCACGACCCAAGGTACACCCTAGATGTGACATGGCGTACAATACCCAAAAGGCTCTATACAAGCCACTTGGCCTACATTATACAAGATAATAGAGTTTAAAATATTTAAAAGATAGTTGCAACATATAAAAGTTTTATAGAGTAAAGCTTAAATCTAAACATCGTCTCAAATCTATCTAATACATAAGAGTTTATCGGAACACAGCCCGTACATCAAGTCCCAAAACTAAAATTAAAGACAAAAGGGAAATCAAGCTCGGTCCTCAAAATATGAGGACTCACCAAAACTTGGAATCTCTAACAACCTCTAGCCACGAAACTGAGAACCCTGAATGTCAGATCCTACATTTGAGAAAATGTAGGCAAGAGTATGCATTAGTATAAAAATTCACCAAGTATGATAGTCATGCATAAAAGTATGAAAGCATGCTAAATTGGACATTTTCATGATATTCAAAGACCAAGTCAAACATAAGATAAGAAGGTCAGAAACATAAAACGAAATCATGATCAATGCAAGCTAAACCGTCTTTGAACACATGTGAGATACTTCTTGAAGTAACCTTAGTTCATTATTATTGCGAAAATTAGCCTTAACTGACATAAATACCATGTGAGCTATAACATGATCCCCTAGTGTCTCCCACACCGAAAAGGGTTGTCCTACTTTCCAAGGGAGAAACATGAATCTGAGCTAAAGTTGATCCACTAGCTAATTTATATTTAGACAATCATCCAATGGGGGCACATATGTAAGGGATAAGGATATTGCTTTTAGAAACCCGACCTCAACACAGAAGAACTTCCATCTCAATATCCTCTTGGTTCTAAACATAAATCCCACGGAGTAGTTATTAATCTTAACTTGTCTCGTGATCCATGGAAAGGCATAATTAAGTAACCAATCCAAGCTAAAATTATATTATCATCCATGGAAAGGTGCAATTAAGCAACCAAACCAATATAGAGTCATAGTATAGCTCCTTAGACCATGCATGAGAAAACCTTTCACCATCCATGATCTTTTCATAATAGCTTCTAAGGTCGACATTCATTCACTTTATGCTAGAGATGCCCTACTAATACTAATGGAAATAGTTTTGAAATCGTGGCCTACAATCATTGATCACATATGCGGATACCATACTAGTTAAGACCTAATTTAGGAAAATAGTTCAAAAACTATTGAGGGCAAATCTAGATGTCATTCATGTCATCTGGCCAAGATTCATAGAACATATACACAATCTCATCGATAAGATTTCTTAAGTAATAAACATAACTTATAAACATGCATTCTTTTCAATAATTCATAAGCTTCATCATATTTTCAAAGTCAAAGCATCTTCAATTTCATAACAATAATCTCATCAGAAGGACATGCATATTTTCATAAATTCATCTTTCCTATTTCATGACCCACATTATGTGGATAGATAAAAGTCAGAGGTAAAGCTCTCAGCGCACGATAGCAAGGCAGCAATTGTACCTGAGGATTCTTCCAATGGGACTTCGGTGAGCTCCGATGAACACAAGCATTGCAAAAAATGGATACGCTTGTTACAGATGTTATACAGAAGTTGCAATCATTAACTTTTGGTAGCTTCCTACCATCAAAATTCAAAGCAATTCCAGAGTAGACTGATACTAGTAGCAATGAAGATGAGATCATCATTCAAGGCACTAGCATTGGGAAGGATTTAGCATAGAGGAGAATACACTTCTCAGATGCTGGGACATTTGCGCAACCTACCCCTGTAGCTCCTGGGTCTGTTAGAGGTAATCAAAATACTGGTAAGTCTCTGAAATTCATACCTCTAGCCACAAATGACTGTCAAGTCACCAAGGTGTGGGGATTTGTTAATAAACCTCGGGTCCTATTGCATGAGGATGGCTACTACATATTCAGATTTCAAATTGTAGAAGATAAGAAGAAGGTGCTTCAATCAGGACCCTATTTCTATAGGAATAAACCTGTAATCTTATGACAATGGGAGATAGATTTTGATTTGGAAGAATATATGATTAGGCAAATTCCTATTTGTGTCGAATTTCCTAAGTTTCCAGTAGGTTACTGGTCTGTGGAAGCGTTCAGCAAAGTCGCTGGTGCAGTTGGGAACCGTTTTCATACTGATAATTTTATAGCAAATGCAAAAAAGATTTCATATGATAGAATTCTCATAGAAGTGAATGTTTCTCAGCCCTTTCCAGATTGTATAGCTATGAAACACCCTCTGGACCATGGACGCAGCCAATTGAATATGAATGGAGACCTAAATTTTGTGATGAGTGTATACGACTGGGGCACACTACTGGGAGTGCTGGTATAAACATGAAGATGATATGGAGGAGAAAGGAGCACCAGTGATAACCAAGAGGAAGAGAGGTAGAGTGAGGAAAATTCCAAAATAAAAATGGATCCCTATTCTGGGGAAAGTAAATTAGCCTGAGGTATCAGTGGCAGCAAAGCAAACTGAAACTACTCAAACTTCTGTACTGAATGTAGATCCAGGACAGAGAGATAGGAAGCAAATTGTGGAGAGCTCGTTGAGAGTTATGAGGATAAGAAAGGATTATCTGAGGTAGTTCATGGTGGAATAAATAGTGCTAGAAACTCCATGCCATTTGTTCCTCCATGATTTATCTCTACATGGAATATAAGGGGCCCTAACCAAGGCCATAAACAGAAGGAGTTGAAGCTCTCTCTGACAAAACATAAAATAGATATATTTGGATGTCGGAAACAAGAGTTAAGCAGCCTAGAGCCCCACAGATTATGAGGAAGATATCTTAGGGTTGGAAGTCATGCAATAATTACTTAGAAGAACCTAACGGAGGGATTTGGGTATTGTGGAAACCTCACTTGCGCGTTCAGATCATTGAGATGAAAAGGCAATATATTCACTGCTTAGTTGAGGATCCTGGGGTTCAAAGCACATTATATGTCACATTATTATATACAAGGAATGAAGGACAGGAATGAAGGACAACAAAAAGAGATACTTTTGCAAGAATTGATGCAGATTAAACCACAGCTCAGATCCCTTGGGTATTATGTTGTGACTTTAATAGTGTATTGAGGACTGCAGATAAAATAGGATCACCTGTTACACAACAGAAAGTACACGTCTCTCAGAGTATGGTAGATCATATGCACCTCACTCCTATTAGAGATACTGTATGACGCTTTACTTGGTCTAATAAGCAGGAGGTAGAGAATATAGTATATAGTAAGATAGATTGGGCATTTGGTAATCTTCATTGGATACAACAGTATGGACATATGGAGTTTGACTACCTTAATCCTTCAGTATCTGATCATTATCCAATTTCGATAAAGTGCTCCCAGCAACAAACATTACATCACAGGCTTTTCAGATTCTATCCTCATGTGATGGAGCATCTAGAATTTAAAGAAGTACTACAGACCACTTGGGGACAACATAATCCAGTTTGTACAATGAAACACCTATGGGATAAACTCAAGACGGTGAAGACATAAATGAAGAATATAAATGCATACATGGCTTCTTACAAGCAGAAACTCAGTTTGTCAAGGGAGAAATTAGAAATTATACAAGGGCAAATCCAAGGGCAATTATTTTCACATATATTATTTGACCAGGAGAATCAGTTATTGATAGAAGTCCAAAAATGGAGCAACATTGATGAGCAAGTGTTGAGGAAGAAGGCTAGAACTACCTGGATAGAACATGAAGATACAAATACACAATATTTTCATGCCCAATAGAAAATCAGAACTAGCCATAATACAATCACTTCAATTAACATTGAGGTTGGTATAAAGCTTACTGAACCAAGGCAGATTGAAGATGAGTTCATCTCTATTTTTAAAGGTTTAATGGGGACCATAGAATATATACTGCCATGTCTAAATACTCTGGTGGTCAAAACTGGAGTGTGCCTAAATGTGCAGCAACAAAGAATAATCATTCAGGAGATGACTGATGCTGAAATATTGGAGGCAGTAAAGGCAATGTCTAAGGAGAAGGCTCCAGGGGTAGATGGGTTCCCTATATAATTCTTCACTAAGAATTGGGAGGTGGTTCACAAAGATGTTTTCCAGGCAGTAAAACAGTTCTTTAAAACTAGTAGACTGTGTTATGCTATTAACACTATTGTTGTCACTTTGATACCTAAGATTCCTTCTCCTACTAAGGTTAAAGACTTTAGACCTATAGCATGCTGCACTACCCTGTACAAAATCATTTCTAAGGTGATAACTAGGAGACTCAAGATTATCATACCTGGCTTAGTGGGACATTCAAAATCAGATTTTTGTTGAAGGCAAAAGCATTGTGGATAACATATTGTTTAGTCATGAGATTTTTTAAAGTTATACTAGAAAATGGATCTCCCCTAGATGTGTTCTCAAGGTTGATTTGAGGAAGGCTTATGATACATTAGAATGGAGTTTCTTGGAGAAATTGATGATTGATATGGGGTTCCCTTCTAAATTCATCAACTGGATCATGGTGTGTATGTCCACTGTCTCGTATTCATTGTTGATAAATGGAGGACTCACTAAGCCTTTCCCTGCAAAAAGAGGCATCAGGAAGAGACCCTATGTCTCCTTACCTATTTGTCTTGGCCATGGAGTACTTAGGCAGAGAATTGAGTCAATTGACTTCCAATGGAGATTTTAATTTCCATCCTAGGTGCATGAAGCTGGGAAGCACTCATATATGCTCTGTTGATGATCTTCTAATGTACTGCAGGGCTGATGTAGTCTCTGTTAAACTACTGCATGGTGCATTTCTAAAGTTTTCAGAGGCTTCTGGCAAACAAGAGTGCTTTATACATTGTTGGTGTGGCTGACCATACAAGGCAGGAACTCTTCGATGAACTGGGCTATGTACTGGGCACACTACCATTTAGGTACTTATATGTACCATTGGCAACTAAAAAGCTAAATATAAATGCCTACTTACCCTTAATTGAGAAGATAACAGGAAGAGTTACTTGTTGGTCAGCAAAGTTGTTATCTTATGCTGGTAGGATACAATTGATCAAAGTTGTGTTATTTGGGGTTCAAGCTTATTGGGCTCAGGTGTTCATTATTCCCAAGAAGGTCATGAAGACAATTGAATAGATTTGTAGAACCTTCCTATGGACAGGAGCAACAAACACTTTGAGGAAAGAACCAGTCTCATGGGAAACATATGCTTACCAGCTAGTTCAGGTGGACTAAATGTCATGAATCTATGCAAATGGAATGTATCTGCAATTCTGAAACTTCTATGGGATGTAGCAAGGAAAAAGGATTGCCTTTGGATATAATGGATTAATAGCTATTACATAAAACAAAGAGATATAGAGACCATCATCCAAATACCCAAGAAGAGGAAAAATTAGACATCAAGGAATCAAATCCAACAGCAATAGCAAGAAACAGGATCAATCCACGCACTGTTGGAGCAAGCTCAACATGAAGGTAAATTTTCAATTCAGAAGATGTACCTTTCACTCCTACCCGCTTATCCTAGTGTTGAATAAAGACATCTCACCTTGCACTCAAAGATACATCCAAGACATAAATTCACCCTATGGTTGGCTATGCAAAGAAGATTAGCTATTGTTGAAAGATTGCATTAATATGGCATTGTTGTCCCACCAGATTGTGTATTCTTTGGACAGGGTCTGGAGTCTTTCACACATCTATATTTTGAATGTCATATTACAAGGGGTTTGTGGAGTCGAGTATGCGCTTGGAAGGGATATAAACGACAGATTCAAGACTGGAATATTGCGGTTACATGGGCTTGAAAGCTAGCAAAGAGCAAAAGTGGAGTAGATGAGATTACTAGTTGTGCATTTGCCATGGTGGTTTACTTGATATGGTAAGCAAGGAACTCAAGCATATTTCAACAAAAGCCTTTTCATGTTGATGCACTTATCAAAGATATGGTGTTACACTTGCACATCAGAGGGGCAGAATTCAGGAAAATGGCTAGATACCTTGCAGGACATTCCTCAATTTCCTTAGATGCTTACTGATAGTATTGTTTTATTTCTTAAGGTGTATATTTCCTAGGCTTCATATATGTATTGTTGATAGTGAAGCTAGAGAATAGGTGCATGAAAGATAGTTTGTACATAACTGTCAGAACTATATTGTAAATATTTGGTTGTCAATGAAATGTCGGTTAACCAAAAAATAAGATATTTTACGTCCCAGAAATATTTTTTCGCTTTTTATTCCTCTTCTTCTTCTCCATTGAAATGTTATTGTTGAAAGGTTTTTTCAATGTCGAATTCTTAACAGGCTTCTATTCTGTCTTAAGAGAAATGGAAATATTAAAAGATTATTGAAATGAGAAACAAATTCCTATGACGATATATATATATAGCTTTAAGAAAAGTAAAGAGTGAAAATGTTTCTTACATATTTTTAACCATATTATGGTAATTACAACTTCCTCCCAACATCATACTTACAATTCAAAAAACAAATTTAATAATATTAATTTTGAAAAATAAATGCATGCACACTAATAATGAAATTAGTTTAGTTATTTCTTCATATCAACGTAACATCGATCCTCCTAATCTTTCTTATAATTATTTAAAATTTCAATGATACATAGATTAATAGACATACATGATGCTTGATATAGTAAAAAATAATTAAATGAAAGAGAGAAGAACATGAAAGCAATTAATACTGAATCTTCAAAAATTGGTGTCTTTAAAAAATCTGCTAGCCTGCCAAAAAAATAATGATAAATAGTAAAAGAAAAAAGAATAAATGAAAATTTACCAATAAGAAAAGATAATACCGCAACGATTTCTTTGGGTTAGGATTTCTGTTTTGTAATTTTTGTGGGAAGCATATATACCGTGTACCCGAATCCTTAATAGATGCAATTCGACTACTTTGTAATAAGAGAAGATTGTTTAATTTTCATATATAAAATTCTAACCATATATAAAGACCTTCTTCATCAATGAAACAATGAAAGAGAAGTAAGTTTTATTTTCATGGAAGAGAGTGTAAAAAGACATCCTTTGTCACGACACAGGGGTAACCCCTAGATGTAACATGGCGTACAAGACCTCGAGAAGCCTCATACAAGCCACTTAGCTTTCATAAACAAGATAGTAGAAATAAGCAGAAATTTAAAATATTTTAAACCCAATCAAAGTTTTATATCAAAAGCAGAATTCTATTACACTTTGTCTCAAAACCATCTAAAACTTGAATATCTTGGGACACAACCCATACAACAATGTTTACAAACTAGAATAAAAAGAACATCAGGAAATAGTGGTGAATCCTCAAATGCTATGAGGACTCACCAATCTTCAGGTCTCCAATCCTCGAATGCTTTGAGGACTCACCAATCTTCAAGTCTTGCTTCTACTAAGATCCTACCCACGGGAATGGAAATTGATATTGTCGGACCCTACATTTGGATAAGAAATGTAGGCAAGAATATGTGTTAGTACAGAGATGTACTAAATATGATAGCATGCAAAACAACATAAACATAAACATTAGACAACATAAGTCATAAAGTTGTCAAGACCCGAGCCTACACCCCGAAAGTGACACGGCATACGAGACTCCGAAAAGTGTCAAACATCCCTCATTGCATTCATAACATTCGGTATAAGCAAAATGGTACGGAATTAAAACCTTTCCTTTAAATCCGTACAATCAAAATACCCATTTAAAACATTCGAAAATAGCAAAAGTCTATTGTCTCACATGGCCATCTAAACAATAACTTGAAACAAAAGTAGGGACATGGCCCTTTGCAATCGAAAGTCTAACATATGTCTATTACATGAAAGAAAAGAAACTTCAAAATACTTGTCCTCGATCTATGAGGACATACCACTTTGCCTTGGAAGAATCTCAAATCCAAGCTTCAACTTGAGAGAATCAAATCGAGTACCAATCCCTACACTTTATAAAGGTAAAGAAAATATGGGTTAGCACAATTAAGTACTAAGTATGATAGCCATGCTAAAACATGCTTAAAAAGGACATTTTATTTGAAAGTCATGTTTTAATGCCAATTTGATAAAACTTCTTGAACATAAGTATAAGAGGCATAATATACAAACATAACCAACATACAAGTCATTTCATCACATTAGAGACATAATCAACATATAACCCATTTCATCACATTACACCTTCACCTCAAGTAACCCTCAAGCCATACCTTGTGCAATGTATGGATAGCGTCCCATACCACCATCCACACCAAGTACCACCTTAAGGCCACCAAAAGTGAACTTACCATTCATCCTTTCCATCTTTACACAATACTCATACATAAGAGACATAAACATTACATAAGTAATATCATCACATTAGGATTATCATCTAGGGCAACCCTAAGTCATACTTGTGCAATGTATAAGTAGCATCTCATACTACTACTCACACTAAGTACTCCTTTGAAGTCACCTTAGACAAGGCACATTCATACTCAATAAGTCATGACAAGGAAGTAACTCATAATACAATCCAAGTATAGCATGCCTCATTACATTAAATACATAAGCCAACACTCTCCATTAGCTTCATTAAGAACACCTTCATTCATTAGACATTAAACCAACATTCTCCAGTAGCATCATCATAAGAGCATATTCATTTCATTTAACATTATAGCATAAAGGAACACACCATAACCTCTCTCAAAGGCTACTTGTGCAATGCATGGATGGCATCCCATACTACCACCCACACTAAGTAGTACATTCTTGAGAAGTCATAATTCATTAACATTCTTTGTGGGGGTAAGCCTTAACTGACATAGACCATGTGAGCAATTCATGGAATCCAAGTGTCACCCTCACTAGATAAGGGATTCCTACTTGCCTAAGGTAGGACCATTACTTTTAGCTTAGGTGGATCCACTAGCTAGACATATGTGGGCACATAGTTATGGAATAGGGAGATTGCTACTAGATACCCCGCCTCAACTCACATGAGGGCATCCATCTCAAGAGATTGCTACTAGAAACCCCGCCTCAACTCATGTGAGAGCTTCCATCTCAAATCATTATCCAGTCGGTGCTTAGAATTATTCCCCACGAAATACTTAACATTCATTACTTTAGTTCATTATGGGATAAGAGATTGTTACTAGATACCCCGCCTCAACTCACGATTGAGTATCCATCTCAGACCTAACATTCATTCATTAGATAACTCATAGATTCAAATATGAGAATAGCCTTTCAACTAAGAATCCCATATTGTGAGAAAGTCCTTTCACAACTTGTCATTATCATTCATTAGAGTACAATTGAGAATAGCCTTTCAATCAACCCATCATCATTAACATAATCATAGAAACTTCATTCATTAGCCATTCATGAGTGTGTATGTGAGAATAACCTTTCACATATAGCCTCATCATTCATAGGTGTTAATTGAGAAATAACATTCAATCATAACACAATTACATTCTAAACATGATCATAACACTTTCATTGAGATAACACACATATACTTCACATAGTAATCATACATATATCCTTCATGAACTTGCCTTCCAAGACTATGAATCAACATCAACCCATAAATCTAAGATACTACAATAGATAAGGAAATTGACATGATTCAATAACTAATTCAATATAAACATAAACAATTCGACATACTTTCATGATCAATCAATTCCCAATCACAATTCACAACTTAAGAATTTGGGGAAAAACATGGGTTCATAGAAGAAATCATCTTAATTCACCATTAAAACATCAATTAAACCATGATTTATCACTTAAATTCCTTTGAAAACGTTTGGAATTGAACCCATGCATAGATTGAAAACTAGGATTTTTGGGGAAACATTGGAGACTTGAAATCAACTTTGAAATTGGCTCCTTGAAAGAAACTAAGTCAAGGATGAAGACTACCATACCTTTAGGTAAGAAATTCACACGAAACTAAAGAAGAAATCTGCTCCTTGAACCCCTAGACTTGACCTTGAACTTGCTCTTCAATGGAGTTTCTAGAGAGAGAACTTTTGGAGAGGTGGGTTCTAACTTTAGAGTGTTTTGAAATAATTAATTTTAAAATAGAGTTTAATATTTTAAAAACCCTTAAAATACATTAATAACTCAATACTAACCGTGCCCCAACTAAACTAAACTTAAAATGAATTTACCAAGTTGCCCCCACATTGGCCGAACCCTTGACAGCAAAACAGTTGCAATCGACGCCCCATGACCTACGGACCGTAGGTGGGGTGATGCCCCGTCCTGTAGGTCCGTGGTTTGGGGGTGCAAACAATTTCTTCTAGGCCCTTGACCTACGGAGGCCATCCATGGGGCGTGGATGGACTTACAGGGTGTAGGTCCCTATCCGTAGGTCACCCCAAAATTTCATCTTTTTGGTTTCTTGGGGTCTTGGGGGTTAGGCTTTAGGGTCCTCCTCAAGGACCCCTAGGGTGGTCCTTGGGGAGTCGTACCTTGATGTTTAACCCCTAAACCCCTCAACCATAGCTCGGGACAACATTCTACCACTTGAAAACCCACAACAACTCAAACACAAAGTCGTTAGGCTCTAGTTTCACCTATTCATTTTATGGGTCGTTACACTGCTTGTCATGTTTTGGCCTTCTTTATATACTTTAAAAGAACACAAGCTTTAGTTGATTCTTGTAAATCTTTGTTCTACATGATGGAAGGGAAAAACAATTTTCAGAAATATATCCCCCACTTGGGAACATTCGTCCTCGAATGACATTTTAAACACATTAAGGGGTTAACGACTCAAGACTAACATCCCATCATGCATGCAACATCATAAGCAATGCACCAAACTAGGAGGAAACATCAACTCCGCATCAATAAGCTCAATGCAACACAAGAAAGTAGGAACTACATCTACAAACTCATTATGCATCATAACTTCAACATTTCTCATCTCATTGGAGGAATTACCTTCTCCAACTCAAATCATGCTCATCATAACATCATTAAGCATATTATGCAATTTCTTCATAAAAGCACATTTAGGCATGTTCCACAATTACCTCATGAAGCATATAGACAACTCATACCTAAATGCATATCAACAAAAGGAACATAATTCTTATAAACTCATTTTCTCATTCAAACATAAACTCATCAAGAACATGCATAACATAAGGAGACCATGGAAACACATATTCACACATGACTCCACAACATGAAACAAGCTACAAGGAACTCTTGGTCTCAAGCTTGAATAAGAATAGAAGGAAAGAGATAAGGATATCAAAACTCTCAACAACCTTACTATTCAACTTACCATCCCCCACTTAGGAGTAAACCCAACTAAGGCTAACATGAAAACAACATAGGAACCTCAATACAACATTCACAATCTATAAGGAACCAACAACATACTGGTGTCTACATCCAGAGGAGCTCCTTGGTCCTTGTTAGCTTGAAGCACATCGATATGATTTTTCTTTGGAGCATTAGGATCTGGGCCATCATGAGAAGTTTGGTTGGTCTCTCTCCCTTTTTCCGTGAGTGTTGGGCAATCTCTCATTTTATGACCCTTCTTTCCACACCCAAAGCAACCATCCATGCCGGCAAGGCAGTTACCCAAATGTTGCTTCCCACACTTGGCACATCTAGATCTTTCAAAAGAAGAACCACTTCCATTCCCTCCTTGAGATTTAGGGTTAGACACCCTATCATTGTTTACCATTAAGGAATCTTGGTTGGAAAACCTCTTTTTGGACTTTGGTTGACTTTGTTCATCGGGCCTAGCTCTTTTTGCCTCCTTATTCATTTTCTAAAGTTTCATCTCCTCAATTTGTTGAGCATATTCCATGAGCCTTGAAATATCCATGTCATGATGGAGCATTGCCACACGACATTTTTCCTCAACCAAACCGGACACTCTCATCACAAACTTATTCATTCTAGCTCTCAATTTCGCCACTAAGGTTGTATCATATTTGGATAGTTGGGTGAACTTAAGAGAATACTCTTTCACACTCATACCCCCTTGACGAAGGTTCATGAATTCTACCAATATTTGTTCCCTCAACTCTAAGAGGAAAAACCTATCAAGGAAAGCTTCTTTGAACACCTCCAAATTTATGGGACCCACTCCCCTTGGCGTCTAACCCTTCCATTGTTCATACCAAATTTGAGCTATATATTTTAATTGATAGGCAGCTAGCTCCGCCTTCTCCTCCGAAGACACCCCTATGGCACTAAGTATTTTGCAAACCTCATCAACAAACCTTTGGGGATCTTCTTCCACCTTGGAACCTAGAAATTTAGGGGGGTTCATCCTAGAAAAATCCCTCAATCTCAAAGCCATAGTACTATCATTAGTATTCACTCGAGGTCCAACCTCTCTATTAGCTTGGGCCGTCATGGCTTGGGCTAAGGTTAGAAAAGACGACCTAATTTCTTCATTGGTCATGGCCGGAGCATCAACCGGAACTTGATTGCCTTGAGAAACTTGGCCACCTTAAGGACCTTGGGGAGGAACTCCCTCATTCACAATCTCTTCTTCCATCCTCCTTGGGTTAGCCCTTGTATTCATCTCCTATAAACACAAGAGAAGGGTCAGGAAAAGGACACTTATAGATCTAAATTCTATGCCACGACTTCAAGAATAATGAGAGAAGTGTAGCTTCCTAACCTCCTATAATCTCTCACTCATATATGTGTCGTGACTCACACCGATGAACAAGACTCTACTAGAAGTGGCTTGTGAGACATCAATCCTAAAAACCATTTCCAAAACCTGACTTTGATACCATGTTTGTCACGACCCGAGCCTACAGCTCGGAAGTGACACGGTGTACGAGACTCTAAAAATTCTCATACAAGCCTCATAGCATTCATAACATTCTATATAAGGAAAATGGTATGGAATTAAAACCTTTACTTTAAATCCATACAATCAAAGTACTTATTTTAAACATTCGAAAATAGTGGAAGTCTATTGTCTCACATGGCCATCTAAACAATATCTTGAAACAAAATTAGGGACACGGCCCTTTACAATTGAAAGTCTAACATATGTCTATTACATGAAAGAAAAGAAACTTAAGGTATGGAAGTGGCCCCTTCGTGGCTTATTTTCGGCGAATATAAATTAGATTTTGAACACTTTAGTTAGTATCGAGGATCTTATGTTTAGTATTATTTTGTATCAGAACACTGAGAATTCTTCTCTCTATAGATTTTGATAGCTTTAAAGAATTTGAGAAGTTCAATTTGGAGATTTTGGAAGTGGGTCTTTAACATTCATCAAATTGGAACATTGTAAAGACGAAATCACTCTTACCCAGTTGATGGATAATCAATTTGGTAACTTTTTACCTTTTTATAATGTCTAGCTAAACCCCCAATTCTTGGGGTGTGATCATGTGATTATGGGCTGAATTGTCATGCTTGTTGATGTTCGAAAGAAATCACCTGATTCGGGGTAGTTGCTCGAGAGAAAACTATCTCCCTTATAGTCTAGACTACTCACTGATAATTATTTGTTTACTAGTAGTTGCAATTACCCATATGCCTATATTTGCCTATAATCGATCACATCCCTAGAATCTATCTCCCTATTGTTATTTCAAATCGTTTGTGACTGTTTGTAGTTGATAATTACAACCAAAAACCCCAATCTGACATTCGTGTCACCCCTTTTATTTGATATGTCTTTTTCCGATAATGTTTATTCCTATGGGTGATTAGACCGCATTCATACTTCTTGATTGAATTTAAAACACATACCGCTCCCTGTGGGATTCGACCCCAACTCATGTAGTTGGGTTTTATACTGATTTACGATTGTTGACACCTAGAATTGGATGAGGTATGCTTGAAACGTTAAATCACCGGTCTAAAATCTCAACCAGAACTTCCTTATAAGAAAGATTTCCATCAACTCCCAAACCTTCTAGGTAACTATAGATGTCGGATCTCCAACACATTTCTTTAACATAGAGACATGGAAAATTGGATGCACTGATGTCAACTCATTAGGCAATTCAACTTCATAAGCAAACTTACCAACACGTCTAAAAATTTGATATGGGCCTACAAAACTGGGACTAAGCTTCCCTTTCTTACCAAACTCATTACACCCTTCATGGGTGATATTTTCAAGTAGACCCAATCATGCACATCAAATTTAATCTCTCTTCTTCTAATATCGGCATATGACTTTTATCAACTTTGGGACGTTCTCAACCTCTCTCTAATGAGTCAAACTTTTTTCTATAGCCTCATGTACCAATTCAAGACCTATTAGGGCTACTTCACCCACCTTAAACCATCCTACAAGAGATCTACACCTCCTACCATACAATGTTTCATAAGAATCCATACTAATACTTGAGTGATAGTTATTGTTATAGGAAAATTCAATCAAAGGCAAATGGTCATCCCAATTTCCCTTGAAGTCAATCACACAAGCTCTTAACATGTCTTACAAAGTTTGGATAGTATACTCCGCTTGCCCAGCGGTTTGGGGATGAAAGGTCGTGCTAAGCTTAACACGAGTACCAAGGCCCTTTTGGAAAGATTTCCAAAATTGAGAAGTGAATTGAGTACCTTTATCGGAGATAATGTACAAGGGCACTCCATGCAACCTTATCATTCCCCTCAAATACAACTTAGCATAGTCTTCCGCCATATAAGAAATCTTGACAGGAATGAAATGGGCTGACTTTGTCATTCGGTCTACTATAACCCAAATCGAATCATATTGTCACCGAGTACGTGGCAACCCTACTATAAAGTCCATATTCAAATCTTCCTACTTCCAAGTAGGAATACTAATGTCTTGGGACAAACCTCCCGGTTTCTGATGCTCAACTTTCACTTGTTGGCAATTAGGACATTTAGGCACAAATTATGCAATATCCTTCTTCATCCCATTCCACTAATTAATCTCCCGCAAGTCACAGTACATCTTGGTGGCTCTTGGGTGAATGGAATACCGAGAACTAAGGGATTCTGACAAGATATGTTCCCTCAAGTCATCAACATTAGGAACACACAAATGACCTTGACATCTAAGTATACCATTTCCCCCTTGGGAGAAAACCTCTACGGGATTTTTAAGCACCGCTTCTTTCAACTAAACTAAGGTCGGATCAAGACATTTCTTGGATTTCACAACCGTCACAAAAGACGATTTTGAGCCATTGTGAACCATAACACCACCCTTGGTAGATTTTATTAACTGAACTCCCAACCGGGACAATCTATGAATATCTTGAACCAACTCTTTTCTATCATTATCAATATGAGCAACACTACCCATAGATAATCGACTAAGATCATCTGCACCACATTTGCCTTACCAGGGTGATAGAGAACACTCATATCATAATCTTTCAATAACTCAAGCCACCTTCTTTGGTGAAGATTTAGATCTTTTTGGTTACACACATATTGCAAACTCTTATGGTCGGTAAAAACATCAACATGAACACCATACAAATAATGCCTCCAAATCTTTAAGGCAAAAACAATCGCCGCTAATTCAAGATCATGGGTGGGATAATTCTTCTCATGGATCTTAAGTTGACTTGAAGCATAGGCAATAACCTTCCCATTTTTCATAAGCACACATCCTGACCCAATTCTAGAGGCATCATAATAAACCATTTGTTCATTCTGGCAAAGTCAACACCGGAGTGGAGTTAAGTCTATCTTTAAACTCTTGAAAACTCTTCTCACAAGCTTCGAACCATATGAACTTAGCTTTCTTTTGAGTTAATGTTGTCAATGGAGAGGCAATTGTAGAAAATCCCTCAAAAAATCTTCTATAGTAACCAGCCAAACCCAAGAAGCTTCTAATATCCGAAGGTGATAAAGGTCTAGGCCAACTCTTGACCGCATCCATCTTAATAGAATCTACCTCAATACCCTTACTTGAAACAATGTGACCTAAAAAAGCCAGGGACCTTAGCCAAAACCCACATTTGCTAAACTTTGCAAAGGGTTGTCGTTCCTTAAGGATTTGCAACACAATCCTCAAGTGATTAATGTGATCATCCTCGCTTCTCGAATAAATCAATATATCATCAATGAACACAATTATGAATATGTCAATGTATTGAATTCTAAACACCCTATTTACTGATACGCTCAAATTACACCTCCCTAAAGAAGTATAAGCGATCGTTATCAAGTAAAGAACCCAACTTGTAGGTTGGGGTCGATCCCACGAGGAAAATGGTTTAGACTTTACTTTAACCAACAATTATATTCAA
>JAJOOR010023602.1:0-36383 GCA_036250505.1 Solanum acaule
AAAGTTTTAAATTCTTAGTGATTTTTATGATCTATGCGATGAATGAATGCTAAGGCTTGTATAAGACCTCCGAGAGGTCGAATACGCATGTAACGGCTAGGGGGTGCTCTCGGGTTGTTACAATAATAGCTATCAGTCCAACATTAATGTGGCTTTATATTTGCATAATAAGTAGTGTTGTACTCTTATTGGTTGGTTTGATCTTAGTGAGGTTCAAATATGATAAAATAGGCTTTGAAAAATGTTAAGTTGATTTAAGAGCGGCTTCAGCCGGTCCAAAGCAGTAAAAAAGGTGGTATGAATCTAAAGGTTGATAATATAAAATCTGTAAGGGGTGAGAAAGTGTTATTGAGAATTTCCCAATTAAGGGTGTGATGCCTTTTAGGGGAATAGGCAAATTAAGTTTAAGGTTCATAGGCATGTTTGATATTTGGGTGCAGATTGGAGAAGTAAATTATAAATTTGTCCTGCCATCGTGCATGACAATGGTTCATTTAGTTTTATATATCTATTTTGTAAATGTACATTGAAATAAGTTTCATGTATTGCAATTAAATTTGGTGTAATTGGATGAGAACATGACTTGTGAGGAAGAGGTGATGATTGTTTTTGACAAACATGTTCGGAAACTGAGGTCAAAGGAAATAGCTTGAAAGTGCTTTGAAAATATCACTCAATAAAGAAAGTTGCTTGGGAGAATGAGTCGAGAGTGCGTCGATGGTATCCACAACTATTTTACAACCCAAATACAATTATAAACTAGTTGGAGCATGAACATTACTCTAAGTGGTAGGTAATATAACAATCTAACATTAAATTTTAAGTTTTAACACTTTGTTTCAAGATTCGAGACTTTGTACAAGTAAAATAGTCATTTGGGACTTGTTCAAGGGATTCAGATAGGGCCCCGAGGGGTTCATGTAGTTTTAGAATGAGAAATCCATATTTGAACATAACAATTTTTTTAGCAGTAGTACTTTGAATTGTGGAGCAATGTCTCGCGGTTGCTAAAGATAAGGAGTATTACTCATTATCGTTACATGAGGGCTGTCTCTATCATACAATGTCCTACTAAAATTCTCTCTGTGTTCATTGGAGACCCTATCATAGTTGTGAATAAGGATTTTGTCATGTATAAAAATAAAAGTTTTGAGATTTTATTTCATTCCAATTTTTTTGGGGGATTTTGAGGCTAGTTCGGTGCAAATTTTGGAGATAAGATCATCAACTAATGTGGGTAAGTCTCTTAAGCTTGTATTTACTTATATGTTATGATTATTCATAAATTTAAGTCTTTAATCATTATTTTGAAGTTTAAGAGGATTTGCCCTAGGTTCCAGAATGTGTATTTAAGGTCTATTTGATGTCGGATTGAGAATATAAGTATACATTTAGACTCACAAGGTTATGAATATTAACCCAATTTTGAAACCAATTTTAATTTTAATATGGAGCTCAAGTTTGATTTTTGTCGACTTTGACCTAAATCACATATTAAATTATGAGAATTGATTCCTTAAATTCGTATAATATAATGGAATATTATTTTGGCTATACTTGAGCCATTTGAATGTGTTTGGGCATAGGAACGCGATCAAGAAAGGTTGAAAGCTTACTTTAATCTAGGTAAATTAAGACTTTGACTACAATAAGAGAAATTTTCAACTTATGTATTGTATTTCACTTGCAATGTGTGGGGATAACCTATACATGGCATGAAAAACATATATACGATTATAAGGTGTAATGGGAGATTACTTGAAATATTAGATTTGAGCTTTGATCCTCATATATGTGTTTATATGAGTTGATGTAACGACTCGACTCTTAATTTTGAGTTTTAAAATATCATTTTAGGGGTTGAGGTTGGAACCATGATTATTTTGGGTGAGTTTTGAAACAAGAACACACAAAATAGATAGTGTTGAGAGGTTCAATTAAATGATAATTAGATGTTTGATGAAGTTTTAGATATGAATAGTGGAAATACAAACATATGAGATAAGGTTTAAAAGAAATAAATGAATATTTTTATTAATTGTAGAAGGTCCTACCTGAAATAAGCATATCAAGTGTTTGCAATTGTTTTTATAGTTTTGAATTATTTTTGTGCATGTTCGTGGATGAATGTATATTAAGTTATGGATAATGTAATGACTCGAATCTTAGTTTTGAGTTTTGATCCCCTGTTTTAGTATACGAGATTTTGTACAAGTTTAAATAATTATATGAGACTTGTTTTGAGGGATCCTGGTGAATTTTGAAAAAAGATAACACAAAATGGACAATGCAAGCATGTTTTTGATGCATAACAATGCTTCATGATCGTAAAACATTGGACCACAATCGCATAGAGAAAGAAATTTAGGCATTGCATTTGTGAGGAACTAGTCACATTCACAAAAGAGTCTCGGTCAATTGCCCTTCACGGTCATAAGGCCTCCTATAGTGATTGCGTTGGCAAGTATAGAGGTTGAAACTTCAAAAGTTATTTCATTCCGATATATTTTTGGTGCTTTGAGATTGGTTTGATGAGACTTTTGAAAGGGTATCACTATTAAAGTTGGGGTAAGCCTTCTAAACTCAAATTTGGTTATCTACTATGGTTATCCTGTAATTTAAGCCTTCAACCTATGATTTTGAAGTGTAAAATTAAATGATTGCCCTAGATTTAGCTCTCACATGATTTTATTGCTTATGAGATTAAGTCCAGACATACTAGTAACAACTATAGCAAAGAGTAATGATGAAACAATTCTTTGATTTGAGAGCATGCTTCCTATATTAAACAATGGACTTACCAAATGAAAAAAGAAGCATCTATATGGTAATGGCATAATGTTTTTACTCTATTACAACACTGAATTATGTATCTTACTAGAAAACTCATGTACTAATCAAATGTGACATCACTCAAGATAATAATAGAGTGGTGAAATTTGTAGCATGTAAAACTATGACAATTTTATATATCATTTTCATAAATCCCATATTAACTTTCATATTGTGATTTTGATTCAACTATACTACACTCAATCATTAACAATTACATGGATGATAATCATCTTAAAAGAAAATGGGATTTGTCAAGAAAGTATACACATTTGATCTATGCTTAAAACTAGAAAGACTAGAAATACTTTTTTGGTGTGTTCATCCTCAATGACATTTGAACCAATGATTCGATGGTCAAATCTAGTTAGATTTTGGTGATTCTTGATTCTACAGACTCCTCTGTTTGTCTACTGTCAAATTGTACAAAAAAATTTGAGTTTAATCCAAAGAATTTCCCTAAAATGGGCAAATACCACAAAACACTCCAAGAAAATCATTGAAATGACCCCTTGCTATTCCAAACAAATTATCTCCCAGATTTCTCATCCAAATAATTCAAATAAACACTCTAAATATAAGCTTACGAAATTTCCTACACGAAGGAAAAAATTTCACTCAAATCCATCAAGTATATCTCAAGTTATGTCCAGATCAATTGAGCATAGAAGCACACCTCCAACAAGTTGAACATTACATTCCATTTTTTATCCCAATCCTTGTCTTGGTCGCCTACTAGTCAATACCGTTGATAAAAGTTACATCTAACGGCCTATATTTAAAATTTCGGAAAGCTATGAATCCGCGTCAAATGGCTCTTGACCAATCAGATTTCAGCTTATGGATATGACTCTTTTTCCTCTCACTATTTAAGCCTTCTCATTTTCCCTGGTTTATTCACATCAAAGGGAGAAATCTCAGTAGAATCTACACCAGCAGATCCATTTCTCTTCCCCATTTGTGCTTCCTTTCTTCCTAAACCCTAACCCTAGTTCTCTCCCTATTTGGGAATTTCATTTCTTCGCTTAGAAATGGCCACTGAAGAACCAGTCATCGCTAACGAGGTTGTTGAAGAGCAAGCCGCTCCTGAACCTGTCAAGGATGAGGCAAACCCTCCGGCTAAGTCTGGGAAAGCAAAGAAAGAGACCAAGGCGAAGAAGCCTGCTGCACCGAGGAAGAAAAGCGCTCCTCCGGCTCATCCTCCTTACTTTGAGGTAATTGAAAATTGAACTTTCAGTTTTGTTAATTATACTTGATGATAGAATTCTTTTGTGCTTTGTGAATGTGTATTGAAGTTGATTTTGGATTGTATCGTGCAGATGATTAAGGATGCGATTGTGACATTGAAGGAGAGAACTGGATCCAGCCAGTACGCTATTACCAAGTTCATTGAGGAAAAGCAGAAAAATCTTCCATCCAATTTCAAAAAATCATTGCTTATCCAGTTGAAGAAGTTTGTTGCTTCTGAGAAGCTGGTGAAAGTCAAGAACTCTTACAAGCTTCCATCGGGTTCTAAGCCTGCTGCTGCTGCTGCCCCGGTGAAGAAGAAGCCTGCTGCAGCAAAGTCAAAGCCCGCTGCTAAGACCAAGTCCAAGCCTGCTGCGAAACCTAAAGCCGCCGTCAAGCCTAAGGTAAAACCCGCTGCCAAGGTAAAACCCGCTGCCAAGGCAAAGCCTGCTGCCAAGGCAAAGCCTGCTGCCAAGGCAAAGCCCGCTGCCAAGGCAAAACCTGCTGCCAAGGCGAAGCCCAAGGCGGCGGCTGTTGCCAAGCCCAAAGCTGCTGTGAAGCCTAAGGCTGCTCCTGCGAAAACCAAGGCTGCTGCCAAGCCAAATGTGAAGGCTAAGACGACGCCAGCTAAGGTTGCAAAGACGGCTACCAGAACGACTCCTAGTCGGAAAGCTGCACCAAAGGCAACACCTGCCAAAAAGGAGCCGGCTAAGAAGTCACTTGCGAAGAGCGTGAAGTCGCCGGTGAAGAAGGCTACCCCAAAGAGGGGAAGGAAGTAGAAGCACAGGGTTATAGGATTTGTGTGTAGGGATAGTGTGTAAATTCCCTGAATCTTGGGTTGATTTGGGTATTTTTGCCCATGGGAAGCTATAGAAATCTGGTTTATTTTCTCTTTTCTTAGCCTTGTTCTACAGTGTTTAGATTTTTTTTTTCTTTTTAATTCCGTTGAGGGATTTGGAACAGTTCTGCTCTGTACTGATATCATTCTGCTTATGAGGAATTAGAGTTTATGATGCCCTTATCTTATAAATGTTCATTTCTATTTGGCCAATTTTGTTCGGTTTCTCATTTCATGTGAATTGCAGTATGATATTAGGTTTACTTTTTTCCTCTGGGAAACAGGCTTAGCTGTATAAAGGTTCGGTTGAGGAAACCTGAAAAACAGATGCCGGAATGTAGAAGAGGCGTCTTTTGAACGCAAGTAAGTGTAACAAATTAACAGCTCTTCTATGAATTGAGTACAGAACACTCTTTTGGTCATCATCTTTGCTTAAATTGGATTAGTTTTAGTTGAAGTTTTCTATTATTCTGTATCCTTGCTGTTGCGCATTGCTACCTACTTCATATTTGGATCACTTTGTATTGCTAATATTTAGTGGTGTGTGTGGTAGTGTTCACGTGAAGCCATGTTGGTTTATTTGTATATTAAACATTTGTTTGTGCATTATTGAGAGAAGATTCATTTAATAATCACCATTTTCATGCCAAAAGATTCTATTTCTATTTGCTTATGGCTAATCTAGATTGATTGAGGCATAATAGTTAAAATGTTAAATTAACCCGAAAGAGGTAAGCAACCAAGTCTTAAGGGTGCAACTACACTCTGCTTTCTGGGAAAGATATCCTGTATAATTTGTTGACCTCATGAAAACTACAAGAATAACAAATGGTGAATGTCTTTGGTTTGCAATTAATTACACTCTGTTTTCTGGGACTCTTTGCCTAAAGCTTAGGCCAATTCTATGACTAGTCTTTGTAAAATGGTGAATGTCTTTGGCTAACTGCAGATGATTATCATGATTAAGTAGCTGATTGTTTGACAATCCTCTCAACTTACTTGAAAATCAGCTCTGTCTTAATGAAGTGCTAGGAATTCACTTGTTGCCTTCTCTATCTTGACCTAATGCTAGGGAGATGCTTAATCTTTTGGATGAATATAGTAGTGACAATATATTGAATCTGAGCATGATATTTGGATATTTTACTTTCAAAAGCTTTCTACCTAGCTTGGATAGTAGTGACAATTAGTGCCATGCTCTAGTGAAGATGAAGCTACTCATCCTTCTCATTAGTGAAGCAAGCATAGAAATGGTAATGACAGTTAGTGCCATGCTCTAGTGAAGATGAAATTACTCATTCTTCTCATTGTGTTTATACCTAATGATGAGTAGTAAACTGAAACTTTTGCTTAAAAAACTTACTTTCTAGAACTATGTTACAGTTGTCCTGTATACTACTGGATTTACTTTCCAAATGTATCTTGGTTCAATCCTTGCGCTTTTGGTATCTCTTCTAATATTTTTTGATGGTAGAATGTACATTAATTGAAGTTAGAGAAGATACACTCTGATGTGAAGATTTCTGTAATAGTAACATTTTTGTGAAGATTTCATCATGTACTTTTCCTTCTATTCGTTATTGACTTGGCTAGGTATGTAGTTAAGGAAACAATATTTCTTAGCGCTCATAGATGATGCAGATGTATGGATGAATCACCATGCTGATATTATCATATTACCTATTTTACCTAGTAGTTTTATTTATGGTTGGAGAATAGCTTATATTACCTTTAATATACATTTTATATGGTGAGTCAAATTTGTGTTGCATGAAATTTGCTTACCATTAACTACGGAACTTAATGTATTAAGTGATCCTGTTTAATAACATTAAACAGGTCTCACATCAATGCACTTACAATGTCTACTTTAAGTGCTAAATAGATTATCAAGCAATCTCTTAGTAGAGTAGTTGCTATAGCCAACCACTTACAACATCTTTTTCATGACGGACAGTTCAGATGTTGCAACATTGCCATAATAAACAATTATTCTTGCTTCCACCTGAAGCATCACCTTTTACATTTGCTCTTTTAGTGCTTAGTTCAATGTCAGCATATTTTAGGTATTGCTTTGTTGAAGCTTAAATATAGCAGCTCAATGTATCCACAAATATTCCTAACGATGTTCTTTTGTTGGCACAACTGATGCAGAACATGCCTGTAGATCTATATGGTATGGTGTACAATATACTCTATGAGGTTTCATAACTCGTTTATCTGGGGCATGCTTGCTATGTATTGGTTTTTGCTATGTCTTGTCTCTCTCTCTCTTTCTTGTATATTATTTCTTTCTCAACTTATGGAGTTCATTTGAAGTTTTGGTTGCTCTTTTCAACAATCATGTCAGTCCTCAATTTATGGGGTTCATTTCTAGTTTTGGTTGCTCTTTCTATTCTGAAACAATCATTGGACATGTCAGTGTGTATCACTTCTCTGTTTCAGTGCCCAACATATAAATAAATTTGATGTCAGCAAACTATGCTAAAGTTTCCTAATATATATAGGTTTAAGTATGGAGAGCCTCGAGTCACAGCCTTGCATGTAATAATGCAAAACTGAGTGATACACTGCAAAGGAGATGAATCATGGTCTTCTGCACATATGTATGTGGCCATTAACTAAGCGTTCAGCCTAATATCATCCTTTTAGTCTTCAATCCCAGGTACTTAAAACAATGAACTTTTCCTTCTTTTCACTCTAAAAGCAATAGTATTAAACTGGATTTCTACACTCTGTTGCTGCATATGTTTTGTGTTTTGTTGTTGTTTTTTTCTTTCAACCCTGCTTCGAAACTTCTTTGAGCCGTTGGTTTATCGGATTTAACTTCTCTACCCCACAAAGTTAGGAGTAAGGTTCACATACATCCTACCCTCCCCAGACTCCACTTGTGGGATTACACTCGGTATGTTATTGTTGTTGTTGTATTGTGTGATTTATAGTGACTGAGAATGATACAGCTGTTTGGATAAAAATAGTTGATACTTCCAATTGTGAAGTGAAATATTACTTAAAATTCTTCTTAGTGTGGTTGTGTGTGTATAACAAAAATCTGGCAGAATGACCCTCTTTACTAACAGCCCTTTGGATATATATGGTGATTTCTATATCTGGAATGCATGATTTTTATTGCTCTTTATGTTAGTGATTCTTTTCAATGTCCTTCATATTTAAGGTCAAACTGAAAAGGGAAAGAGGTTTCAAGGATCCTCTTTTATTTCATAGTCTTTTGTGTTTGTTGAGGTAAAGGGTGAAGCAAATGGGAGAAGGTATTCTGTATAATTGGTGGAGGGAATTCTCCAACACCTCTGCTGGGCAAGCTTCATGCAATTTTCATCATTGGTGTTTAGAAAAATGAATGCATCGTTGTGCTTCTGAAGTGGAATAATAGCTCTAGTATGTGTTAGACGAGGAAAAAAAGGTTCCTTTTTCGGTTTGGTTTTGGGAGAAATGATTTTGGGGTTTGGCTTTTGGAACAATTGAGTTTCTATCTCTTAAGAGGCAAGTCACTCTTCAAAAGCTTCTCTGTCCTCTACCACCCTCCCTCTTTCTGTTATCCAACCATCTGTATCTATCTTATACTACATTTTGGCAGAAAGTTATTCAAGGAGTACATTTGATCCTTATGTATTGTCGTTTTGAGGGACAGTTTGCTGGTCAGCTGGTGGTCTCTCTGGGAAGTAAATTATTTACGACATATCTGATTCATGAGAACTTTGATGCGCTCGTTCTATCTGTGTTTCAAATCATTTTCCCCTGTTGAGGATTGTGTTAGCTCCTTGCTACAAATGCTAATTACTGAAATTTCGCATGGAAAATTAAGACACCTGAGTTGTTTTGAGTTTGCTGTCTCATAAATATTTATCAACACTTGTTAAGTATCATGGAATCTTTCTCAAGTGTTAGCTGTTCAACTTGAAATAGCAGATTTGGAAAGAGAAATGGAGTTCAATTATAAAATAGCTCACAAGTTTCTCACCTATCAAGTTGCTGGATGTCACTCAAGCCTTTTAGATTACTATTTGCAAATGCCTTTTTCTTATAGTGTGTCACTGCCAATGTCACGCCCCGAATTTAGGATCACGAGTGACCCCAAGCTAACCCTGAGTTTGACATATCATAAGCATACTGAAAATAATTAAGTAAAGAATGAACTATGCGGAAGCTAAAAATAGTGTATATCTAAAAGTGGGGAAAAACCCAACTAGTCTGAATATGTAAAACTTACTAAGAGTTTAGTGATAACTGAAACAATCACTTAACAACTCAAGTTGAATCTACTACTATGTTTGAAAAGCCTCTAACACCCCCCAGCTAACCCTAACAAAACTGAAAACTGAATTGAAAAGACAAAAAAGAAAGCATGTCTATTGTCCTCGGAATATGAGGACTCATCATTGAAGCTGCTGAATGTGGATCGAGAATCGATTCAAGCGTGATCTGGATGCTGAGTACTTGAACCTACATCATGAAAGGATGTATCACAGAGTATGCGTCAGTAATTGGAACGTAATGAGCATGCATGATATAGATATTAAGTTGAACAAATATATATGAGTTGAACAAGGCATAATTGAGCAATGACATAATCTGAGCAAGAATATAAATACTGAAACATAACTGAAAAATTAAGTTGAATGCAATGACTAAATACTAATCATGAAGATAACATGCTGAACTGGATACTGATATAAATGCTGAAAACCTGGTCAAATGCACTAAGAGTCTGACTGTGGGAGCTACTATTAACTGACATAAACCACGTGAGCTAAACGTGGAGTCTGATGTATACGCCCCATCGAGAGGACCCAATATACCTTACCAGGGGTATAAAGGCATGACTGGCGTGATCACTAAAGTTGATGCCCAACAGAGGGGACTTATAATCCTACGCGAGCACGTAGTTCTGAGACTATCAGGGTACGCTAAACCCTAGTCCAACTCGGTGCTAAGCCTACTCCCATCTAAATATTCATGAAGCTAAAATGCACTAAATATGAATAGCTCAAAAATTGACATTAATTGAGAATGCAACATTTATATACTGAGAATGTGACATTCGAAATCTGGAGCATGATTTTCTGTTTAACTGACCTAGCTAGTATAATTCATGAACTAATAGAATTTACACAAACTAGGGTTCTGAGTTTTATACAAGGAATTAAGCGAACTTTCCAAGAAATATGTTATTTCGATTAAGGATACTACAACAACTAAATCACAATAAATCTCTAAGGTTTTAGAAACCCTAGGTCTAAACAAGATATGGAGAACCAAGGAACTGACTGAATTCTAGGGACCTAGTGGATGAAAGGAACCCACTAGTGAAATCCCACATACCTGGTGAAGAAATCTACAGAGAAATCCTTTGGATTTCGGGGTTGAACTTTGAAGAACACTGCTGCTTGTTCTTCGGAGGTTTGGTCGACTTTTCCTCTTCTTTTTGCTGGTGATTTTTGGAGAATGAGGGTTTTGGGTATGTCTGACTAGGTTATTAGGCTTTAGACTAAGCAAAACGTCGTAGTTTAGGTATTAACCGACGTAGTTTAAATGCCTAATGCATAGGAGAAAAAACCAAAACAACCCTGACTTAAAGCTAGCGAGGGGTCATCCACGAGGCCACTGACGGACCGTCGATGGGACCACGACCCGTCAAATGGGTTGTGGTTCTTGGCCAGTGCTACTGGTTCTTGATACCTCCATCTACGGTCCACTTCAAGGACTGTATGAAGGACCACGGGCAGTGAAGGGCAGTGTGGTTCTTCATTTGGGGCTGGTGTCTATTGGGTTAGGTCGATGGGCCAAGCCACGACTCGTCAGTGGGACCACGACCCGTGGAGGGCTCCGTGGTCCACCACTTTTGGATGGATGTGAACCACGATGAGGGTGACGGGTTGTGGTTCCTTTTACGGCCCGTGAACCCCTTCGTGGTTCATCAAATTTCTGATGTTCATGCTTAGCTAAGTTTTGAGGTGTTACAAAAAACATTTTACGCCTAGTGGGAAAAGGAAAAGACCAAAATACTCTTTCCTAAAATAGATGGAATACCTTAAGTGGAGAGGCTTCACTCAAACAACCATAACTTTTTACTCGGAGCTCAAAATTTAGCAAACTTGGTGGCGTTGGAAAGATGACTCAAAGACCTTTGATTTGATAGCTCATTGGCCACCTAATTATTTATGTGCTAAAGGATATGGTTGTTTGAAATTGACCCAAAACTAAAAACTGATTGGTGACTTGCACAAATTTATCTTTAGCTCTTTCGAAGTTTGAGGTGTTATAGAGAAAGAGTATCATTGTCACCATAAATATGCATAGAGAGGATGCACCAGAACGAAACATAGGGCAATGTAACCCATATATGAAAAAGTAGTCCAGGAAAATGCATGGTGCTACACAAATCAGATATGAGAAAGTAGTCATCAAGAAGATGGTATAGTTTTACACAAATTATATTTAAGAAAGTAGTCACTGGAAAGATGGCACGGTGCGGCACAAATCAGATATGAGAAAGTAGTCATCGGAAATATGATACGATTCTATAAAATTGGATATAAGAAAGTAGTTGTTGAAAAGATGCACGGTGCTACGCAAATTAGATATGAGAAAGTAGTCACTAGAAAAATGCACGGTTCTACACAGATTATATAAGAGAAAGTAGTCACCGAAAAGATGCACGGTTCTACGCAAATCAAATATGAGAAAGTAGTCACAAGAATAATGACATGGTGTTACGCAAATTCTGATGGATATGTGGTTGACACAAAATAGTCCTAGAAAGTCATCAAAAATTAACACACGATGACCTATTTGACTGAGTTTTCTTCCCCTGAATATGGGTTTCATGCATGTATAATTGATCTTATTTTGGTTAACATAATCATTGGCCAGATCGGCAGTGTATATGGGTCACAGCTGCCCGCCGGCAACGGAAGTTCTTTGATTCTCTATCAAGATTGTAGAAACTCTGATATCATGTGAGAAATATTGAAGAAGAATATTATTGAATTATATATCTATATAATTATATTGAGACCCTATTTGTAGACACTACATTAGACTCCTTTTCCAACTAGGACACTACATTATAATTCTTTTCCAAGTAAAATTCTATATATCATTCTTATTCCTATTATAAGTAGGATTGTATATACTATTCTTGTTTCTATTCCTACTATAACATGAGTCATATGGATGATTACATTCCTTTGGTAGAGTTTGCCTATAACAAAAGTTGTACTAATCCAGTATTCAGATAAAACCATATAACGCTTTGTATGGTAAGCAATATCATTCTATAGTCGAATGGGTTGAATAAGGTAAAATACATATTTTGGGTCCAAAAATGGTACAAGTCTTGGACAAGGTAAAGCTAATTTAAGACCGACTACCGACTTAGGATAACTTCGAGCATGCAAAAGTCCTATTCAGACCAGATGGTCCTGATTTGTAGTTTAAGAAGGGAAGTTGGAGAAGGTTTGCCATTGAAGGGTGTCATGAGATTTGGCAAGAAAGGAAACACGAGCCTAAGGTACATTGACCCCTTTAAGATCCTAAAAAGGAATGGAGTGGTGGATTAGAGATCGACCTTGCCACTATCTCTATCAGGAGTAAATTCAATACTCATGTTTTATACTATGAAAGTATTCTTGATACTCATTCCATAATGTATAGGTCATTGATCATGAGTCAGTTCAGCTCGATAAACATTTATCCTATGAGGATACATCAATAACTATTTTGGAAAAGAAGGTCCACTAGTTGAGATTAAAGAGTATTCATTTGGACAAGTGTTGTGAAAGAAGCACCAAAGTAAGGAATCCCTTAGAAGACAGAGCAAAACATTTGGACACATATTCGAAGTTGTTTGAGACTCTAAGTTTGATTGAGGATAAACCATATTTTTAGCAGGGGGAGAATGTAATAACTCAATCCTTATTATGCTTATTTAAATGCCATTGCATGATTTTTTGAGGCTTTGCATAGGTGTACACCATATGTTTAAACTTGTTGGTATTTCTGGGTTAGGACCCAAGAGGCTCGAGAGTGTTTTGGCACATTGGGACCATATTTGAAGTCGTAGATTTTCTTGCATTGGTGTATTCTTTATGATTGCAAGGGAACTGATCATGATGCAAAGTACAAGGGGGATATGTTGTTACACTCACAACTACAAGTACCAGTGCAACTTTCAAATGCCGATAAATTGATGTAAAACCAAAAGAATAAAGATATAAATGGATAATTATTTTAAGAAACATATATGTAAGGGTGTTTGAATTGTTAAATCAAAATTTAAGCCCAAGGAAATGTAGCATCTTGGATATTGAAAATTTAAATTGGAAAGGAAAGGTTGCATTTTTGGGCAATCTCAGAGATACCCAACTGCATGAATTTAGACTCTAAGGTCTGGATTTCCTTAGCCAAAGGTCGTTTTGTTACACTCAAGCAAGTCAAACTACCCATACTCACCGATTTTCAACTTAGTGCATCTGCCATTACATTAACCTTACCCAGATGATATTGGATGGTCACATCATAATCCTTGAGTAATTCCATCCACCTTTGTTGTCTCAAATTCAGATCCTTTTGAGTGAACACTTGTTGCAGACTATGATGATCAGTAAACACCTCGCACTTAACACCATAAAGATAATGCCGCCAGATCTTAAAAGCAAACACTACCGTTGCCAACTCCAAATCATGTGTTGGATAATTAATCTCACGCATCTTTAACTGCCGCGATATATATGCTATGACATTCTTATCCTACATCAACACCGCACCCAAACCAGAATGTGAAGCATCACAATAAATAATAAAATCTTTACCTTCCATCGGTAGTGCTAGAATAGGTGTTGTGGTCAAGAGAGTCTTGAGCTTTTGAAAGCTCTCCTCGCATTTTTCAGTCCATTCAAATGGTATCTCCTTTTTGGTCAATTTTTTCAAGTGCGTGGATATAGAAGCAAAGTTCTTTACAAATTGACGATAGTAGCTAACGAGCCCTACAAAACTCCTAACTTTAGTCACAGAGCTAGGTCGAACCCAATTCTTAACCGCTTCAATATTTTGGGGATCTACCATTACCCCTTCTTTTGAAACCACATGCCCCAAAAAGGCAACCAAAGTCAACCAAAATTCACACATAGAAAATTTCGCATACAACTTTTGTTTCCTAAGAACACCGAGAACAATACAAAGATGGTCGGCATGCTCTTCCTCACTTTTTGAATAAACCAAAATATCATCAATAAGGACTATAACAAATGAATCAAGAAATGGTTTGAACACACCATTCATCAAACTCATAAAAGCTGTAGGCGCATTTGTCAACCCAAACAACATGACTAGAAACTCGTAGTGCCCATAGCGGGTCCTAAACATTGTCTTGGGCACATCCTCAAGCCTAATCTTTAACTGATAGTAACCAGACCTTAGATCGATCTTAGAGAAAATTGATGTGCAATTGGTCAAAAAGATCTTCTATTCGAGGCAATGGGTATTTGTTTCGAATGGTGACCCTATTCAATTGTCGGTAATCTATACACATCCTCATACTACCATCCTTTTTATTAACAAACAAAATTAGAGCACCCCACAGTGAAGTACTAGGACGGATAAAACCTTTATCAAGAAGTTCTTGGATTTGAGCCTTAAGCTCTCTTAATTCTGTCGGAGTCATACGATACGGAGGGATGGAAATGGGGTGGGTACCAGGTTCTAAATCAATGTAGAAATCTATATCCCTATCCGGAGGCATACCAGGAAAATCAGTAGGAAACACTTCTCTAAAGTCTGACACCAGAGGGATAGACTTAATAGAGGTGGACTCAACCTCAACATCCCGAATATGAGCCAAATAAGACAAACAACTCTGCCCTACCAGTTTTTAAGCCCGAATAGAGGATATGATCTTAGCTTGCTTAGGCTTGTACACCCCTTCTCACTCTAACTTTTCCCTTCTCAGAATTTCTAGAGTCACAGACTTAGTATTACAATTAAGCACAACATAATAGGGGGACAACCAAGTCATGCCTAAGATTATGTCAAAGTCAGTCATGTCCAAAATCACCAAATCAGCCCAAGTCTGAAAACCATAAATAAAATACGATAGACATAGGTGACTATGACAGACTCTCCAACTGGGGTAGAAATATGGATGGGGGATTCAAGTATATCACAAATCATAGAAAATTCTAAGGCAAATCGCACGGACACATATGAATAAGTATAACCTGGATCAAATAACATATTAGCCATCCGATCATAGACAAGAATGGTACCTATGATCATTGCATTAGACGCCTCCACCTTGGTCTTGCCCGGAAAGGCGTAATACTGAGCTCTGTCATCTTGACGGGCGACTTCCCTACATGGCTGCACTGTACCTTTGTCTGCGTTACCATTTCCCCGACCTACATGACCTCACTGATTTCCTCATCGCCCATCTTGTGGACGCTCTCGACCATTATTACCATTTCCTGCGGGTACCACTGCTCTAGACTGCTGCTGCGCGGAATCCAACATGCACGGATTGGGACAATCTCTTCTTATATGCCCAAGTTCTCCAAAGTTATAACAAGTACGATAAAAAGATGGCCTGCTTTCCGCCGAAAGTGCGGCTCCCTGGCTATCCTGAATCAAATTCTGAGGTGGAGTTCTCGAGTAATTACCTGTAGAAGCAGGCATAGCAGACTGAATTGGCCGGGCTGCAAGCGTCGGTCTCCTTGAACCTCTGGAGTAAAAACCCTGAAAGTTACCTAAATTTTTGGCTTTCTTAGCCAATGCCTTAGCCTGACCGTCTCGCCTCACCCCCTCCACTTTCTTCACAAAATTTGTTACCTCATTGAAGCTTTTTCCTGCAAAGGTCATATAAAGAGACAATACCTGCAACTTAGAATTTAGTCCCTTCACAAATAGACGGATCCTCTCTTCCTCAGTAGTCACCAATTGCGTAGCATATCTAGAAAAAGCATGGAACTTAGCCTCATAAGCAACCGCATACATATCACCTTGCTCCAAAGCTATTAACTCATCCTTCTTACGATCCCTCAAGGTCCGAGGCATATATTTCTCCAAAAATAGAGCATGAAACTGGGTCCAAGTGAGTGGGGTAAAGCTAAAGATTTGCATTCCACATAAGCTCTCCACCACTGTTTAGCCTCACCTTGAAGTTGAAAAGTCACAAACTCTACTCCATGCTGATGGACAATTCCCAACTTATGAAGCCTCTCATGACAATCAATGATGAACTCATAGGCTCCCTCACTCTCAGAACCATGGAACACAGGCGGTTTCAATTTCAAGAACTTAGTCAACATCTCATGCTCATTACCAGTCATAACAGGACCCAACAAAGGACGGAAGAAGACATCAGTACCTATAGTTCCACCTACCTTGGGAGCAGTGATAGCGATATGGGGATTGGCGGGAACTTGAGTTTCTTAAACAGAGGGAAGCACTCCAGGACCAACCAATCCTTTCAGAAATGACATAATCTATTGAGCTAACACTGGATCTAAGGGAGGAATACATGTAGTCTCAGCTTGCACTTCTTCCTCTTGTCCAACATTCTCTTTATCCTCAACCTCAGCATTCTCCTCTATCTCTTCATGATGCGGATGAGGATTCTCATTTCTGGGAGCATTCTTAACCGGAACTCCATCCCTAGCAGGTGCTACCCTTCTTCTACCTTTTCCCCTTGCTCGTTCTCTACCCCTGCCTTGACCACGACCTCTTGCTGCGAATTCCTCAGCCGGCGCATTAACAGGAGCTACAGGCCTGATGTCGTTGAACTTAGTATTAACCATCTGCGGACAAAAGAGTGAAGGAGAATAGATACCAATTCGGATTGCCAGATACCAATTAGAATCAATTTATAGCATGAAAGGAGACAAGAAAAACCAAAGATATTTCCTAAAGTCCTATAGCCTCTCGAAGAAAAGTACAAACGTCTCCGTACCGTTCCACAAGACTCTACTAGACTCATTTTGGTACATCGAGAACAACGAACCTAGGGCTCTGACACCAACTTTGTGACGACCCAGACCGTTGTGATTGACACCCACACTAACCCTCCGGTGGGAGAACCATTACTACAACCCAAGCTAAACAACTTAACCAAAAACTAAGGCATTTAAAGTTACGGAAGCATGTTTAAATATCTAAAAAAATAGGGAGTTCCCATAAAGTCCAACAAAAGTCTAACAAAACAAATGCGAAATCATACCTATAACCTAAAAGTCAATGTACCAAAACTCCAACAAGAACCATAAGTCTAAACAAGAAGGGGTACAACACCAAACTAACACAAGGAATCTAAAGCACTAGTCTAAGTCCGAAAATGTGGACATAAACAGAAAGAGAACTCATGGCAGCCCGAAAGAACTGACTCACCCTTGAATTCGATTGATCACTGATCTTCTAAGCGAGGTTTATCAGTAGCTGCCTGAAGATGCCCTGTACTCAACAAAGAAAGAGCAAGTGCAGTATCAGTACACAACCACAATGTACTGATGGAATCACGCGGCTATCCCAATAGGCGAAACATATATAAGTCATTTCAACAATAATAAACATACATACACTGAACATTTACAATATCAATTATCACTTACAAATAACATATAATTTCACAATCTCAAGATATACAGTTATGCCAAGTCATTGGTCCTCTTACGGAACCCATACCCAAACTGCTAGTATATCGGTACTTGGTACCCGATCCAAGTTAGTGTGCCGGACATGACACCTGATCCCATATATGCGTCGGAACATGGCACCCGATCCAAGTTAATGTGTCAGAATGTAACACCCGATCCATTCATCGAGCGACAATCACAATCACAATGTACATTCTCATAATCATGTAATCAAGTCATGATTCATGGCATATTATTCAATTATCCTCATTTACGATTAGTGTGATCAATAAAATAACATTCGCGTACATACATGCATTATGATGAAGCAATTACAAATATATTTCACACTAACATGAAATCACAACCATCACCTACATCGAACAAAGCTTGAATCCCCTAAGAAACTTGATTCTTCCCTTTCCAGATTCTTTTTGCTTGTTCTTGGTCTACAAACAATCATAATAATGAGAGGATCAATAAACAAGACCTAATTACCCTGATTATAACCAATAACATCAATCCTAGGTCAAACCCTTGATCTTCAAACCTAGGTTAGGGTTTCTTCCACCATAAATCACAGATCAAAACCCTCTCCCATCGATAATTACCTAAGAAACTAAGTTCTACCAATCGAAAAGTGGATTCGGGGAGTGAAAACCTTACCTTTAGCCTTAAGAATGGTGGAAAAATGTCAAGAAAACACCTGGGGTCGTTCCTTAGCTCTCAAAGTTGAAACTTGCAGAATAAAATGTTTTTGGGGTTTATTTTTTACTTAAGTCGCATTTGTCCCGCCACAATGGTCCTCACCCTGCTACAACGACCCCGCCCTAACCGAAATAATTCCACCACAGCGGGTTGCACGTAATCAGTGAGTCGATTTAAGAGTTTCAAACCCCCATTTCACAACACACCTTCATCCTACGACACTCAGAGAAAACCCGTTCATGCTAAGATCAGTTTCGAGAGTTCTACCCACCTGAATTCAATTCCATATAGTCGTACAAGTTCCTTAACGTCTTAGCTATCTACTAATATGAGCAAATTCATAATTAGATCTCCCAACTATTACCATATTTCTCTAGACCTTACCGACTCTAATTTCGTCCAAATCTGGACTAGGTTAGGAAATTCCAAGTTACTACCAAAAAGTTTTTTGGCCCAAAATTTTTCTCCATTGGCTTTCTATAACGACGAGAATAGGTCGTTATAGTCATTGATCCCGTGAACCTAAATATGGTTACGATAGCGACAAGGGTGAGATATTTCAGTAGATTGAATCCCTTAGAGTTTCATGGATTGAAAATTGATGAAGATACCCAAGAGTTTGTTGAGGAAATCCACAATATTGTGTCGATCATGAGAAGTATACCGGTGGAAAAGGCGGACTTGGTTGCTTATCAAGTTAAGAGTGTTGCTCAAGTGTGGTTCAACCAATGGAAGGAAGGGAGGGCAATTGATGCAGGTCCTCTTGATTGTGAGATATTCAAAGGGTTTTTCCTTGATCATTTCTTTCCCCTTAAGATGAGGAAGGAAAAAGTGATCAATCTTCATTAAGGGAACATGAGTGTAAATAAGTATTCATTGAAGTTCACACAATTGTCTAAGTATGCTCCTACCATGGTTTTCGACTCTAAGGCAATAATGTGCAAGTTTGTGTCGGGTGTATCCAAAATGATGGACAAAGAGAGTTGTACCACCATGTTTATTAAGGATATGAATATATCTCATTTGATGAAACATTCCCATAAAATCGAAGAGGAGGAGCTAAAAGAGAATTCTAGAGAGTCAAAAAGGGAAAAGACTGTTGATGGTGACTTTTTCTCATTCAAAGTTCGGTGAACATGGTCGTCCTCAATTCTGGCAAAAGTTCTCCGGTCAAGGTTCTTCTTATGTTCCGGCCCCTAAGATCAACAAATTTAGGGTGTCCAACCCTAAGTCTCAAAGAGGTAATGGTAGTGGGTCTTCTATTCCCGCTTTCCAAAGGTATGGTAAGAGCCACTCGAGAAAATGCTTAGCCGGTATAGATATTTTTTATGCTTGTGGGAAGAATGGACACAAGGTGGGAGAGTGTCATTTTCTTACTACTAAGGGAAAACATGGTAGGCAAGCTCATCCTAGTGGTTCTGGTTCGGGTGCTCCTTGTTAGAATAGGTTTTATGCTCTTCACACTCGACAGGATCATGAGGGTTCTCCAGATATTAAGACTTGTATGTTGAAAGTCTTTCATCTTGATGTATATGTTTTTCTTGATTTGGCTGCTACATTGTCCTTTGTGACTCCTTATGTGGCTATGATATTTGATGGATGTTCTGATGTTCTTTTAGAACCTTTTTTCGTAACTACGTTAGTGATCCTATTATTGCTAAATGATTCAATAGAAATTGTTTTGTTTCTATTTATCATAGTGTCACTCATGTTGATTTGGTAGAGCTTGATATGTTAGACTTTGATAACATTCTTGGGATGAAGTATCTTCACTCTTGATATGCTTCTATAGATTGTAGGATCTAATTTGTCACATTCCAGGTTCCAAACAAACCTATATTAAAATGAAAAGGGGAAATTTAGCACCAAATGGTCAGTTCATATCTTGCATAAAGGCAAGGAAAATATTTTTTAAGGGTTGCATCTTTCATCTTGTTCGGGTTAGTGATAAAAATTCTGAAACCCCTGTTCTTGAGTAAGTTCTTCTTGTAAATAAGTTTCTGGAAGTGTTTTCTAATGATCTTCCGGTATTCCTCCTGAAAGGGAAATAGATTTCGGTACTGACCTCCTCCTAGATACACAACCTATCTCTATTACTCCTTACCATATGGTTCCGACATAAGTTAAAGAGTTAAAGGATCAGTTGAAGGATTTTTTGAATAACGGTTTCATTAGATCGAGTATCTCTCCATGAGGTGCTCTAGTATTATTTGTTACAAAGAAAGATGGTTCACTTCGTATGTGCATTGACTATCAATAATTGAATAAGGTTACCATAAATAATAAGTATCATATTCTAAGGACTGATGACTTATTTGATCAACTCCAAGGTGCGAGTTTCTTTTCAAAGATTGACATTCGACCGGGTTATCACCAAATTGAGGGTAATGTAAAGTGACATTCTGAAGATGACTTTTCAAACTTGATATGGTCACTATGAGTTCTTGGTGATGCCATTTGGTTTGACTAATGCCCGGACGACATTCATGAACTTAATGAATAGGGTCTTCAAGAAATACCTTGACATATTCATAATTGTGTTTATTGATGATATTTTGATTTATTTTCGGAGTGAGAATGAACATGTTGAACATTTACAGATTGTGTTGCATATCCTCAAGGATCTTCAATTATTTGCTAAGTTTAGCAAATGTGAGATTTGGGTGAGGTCTGTTGCTTTTCTTGGCCATATTGTCTCTGGTGATGGTAATCAAGTTAATCCTAAGAAGACCGAGGCGGTTAAGAATTGACCTAGACCTTTGTCCGCTTTAGACATACGAAGTTTCTTGTGTTTGGTTGGTTACTATAGAAGGTTTGTGGAAGGATTTTCCTCTATTGCTTCTCCTTTGACAACGTTGACTCAAAAGAAGGTAAAATTCCTTTGGTCAGAATCTTATGAGAAAAGTTTCCAAGAGTTGAATGATAGACTCACTTCAGCACCTATATTGACATTACTGGAAGGATCAGATGGTTTTTTTTGTATATTGTGATGCTTCACATATTGTTCTTAGTTGTGTTTTGATGAAACATGAGAAAGTTATTGCTACTGCTTCAAGACAATTAAAGGTGCATGAATTGGAGTTAGCAGTAGTGGTTTTTGCTTTAAATATTTGGAGACATTACCCATATGGTGTTCACATAGATGTGTTCACCGACTATAAGAGCCTGAAATATGTATTCACCCAAAAGGACTTTAATTATCGCCAAAGGAGATGACTTGAGTTATCAGAATATTACGACATGAGTGTCCTTTATCATCCGAATAAGGCGAATGTGAGGCCGACGCTCTTAGTCGACTATCGATGTGTAGTGTTCCTGATGTTGAAGATGGCAAGAAAAATTTAGTTTTTGATGCTCACAGTTGGCCCGATGAGGATGGTGTAATTGTTCAAAATGGTTCAGAATCGTCTCTTGTTTTGGATGTGAAGGCTAAGCAAGAGCTTGATCCGGTATTGGTTGATTTGAAGGAGTCAGTTTCTGAAAAAGCCATTGAGGCTTTCTCCCAAGGAGGAGATGGTGTTCTTTGATACCAAGGCCAGTTATGTGTTTCGAATGTCGTTGAGTTGAGGATTCAAATTTTGATGAAAGCTCACAATTCTCAGTATTATATTCACTCGGGAGCCACCAAGATGTACCACAATTTGTGCAAGGTCTATTAGAAAAATGTGATGAAGAAGAATGTGGCGAAATTTGTAACTAAGTGTCGTAATTGTCAACAAGTGAAAGTTGAGCATCAGAAACTGGTGGTTTGGATCAAGACATTATCATTCCTACTTGGAAGTGGGAAGACTTAAATATGATTTCATTACCAGTTTACCTCGTACTTGTCATCCATTTGACTCAATTTAGGTTATTGTGGATCAGATAATGAAGTCCGCTCATTTTCTTTCGATGAAGACTTCATTTTTAGCTGAAGATTATGCTAAGCTTTACATTCAGGAAATGGTGAGGTTGCATGGGGTGCCTCTATCCATTATCTTCGATCTTGGTACTCAATCGTTTATATCTCAGTTTTAGAGGTCTTTTTAAAAGGGTCTTGGTACTCAGGTGAAGCTTAGCACATCTTTTCATTTGTAGACTAATAGACAAGTCGGTCGTACTATCCATACTTTGGAAGGTAGTTTGAGAGCTTGTGTGATTTAATTCAAGGGTAATTGGGATGATCATTTGCCTTTGATCGAGTTTGCTTATAAAATAATTTTATCAGTCAAGTATCCCAATGACTCCATTTAAGGCTCTATATGGTAGGAGATGTAGGTCTCATATTGGTTGGTTTAAAGTTGGTGATGTCGCTTTGATAGGGCCCGAGTTAGTGCATGAGGCTATGGAGAATGTTCGACTTATTAGAGAAAGATTGAAAATAGCTCAAAGTCGATAAAAGTCTTATGTCGATGTTATAAGAAGAGAGGTTGAATCTAATGTTGATGATTGTGTTTACTTGAAAATCCCACGCATGAAGGGTGTGATGAGATTCAGAAATAAAGGGAAGCTTAGTCCCTGTTATGTGGGCTCATATTATATTTCGAGGCGTATTAGCAAGGTTGCTTATGAATTAGAGTTACCCACCAACTTGATATTGGTAGATCCTGTATTTCATGTATTTTGTTGAAAAAGTGTGTTGGAGATGTGACATCTATAATATTATTGGAAAGTTTGGGAGTTAAGGAGAGTCTTGCGTATGAAGAGGTTCTAGTTGAAATTTTGGATTGTTAGGTTCGGAAGTTAAGAAATAAAGAAGTTGTTTTCATAAAATTTCTATGGAGGAATCAATTATTTGAGGGTGCTACTTGGGAATCCAAAGTCGGTATGATGTCCAAGCTAAGTATCCATATCTCTTTCCCTATGCTCTTATTCTAGCTTGAGGTATTAAGTTTCTAATGGTTTTTTTTTTCAGATTCATGTATTCTCATGTTTCCATATGCATCCATGTTCATGAAAACTTGTTTTAAGTTTATGTTTTAGCTTGAATTTGATTACTCCTTGATTATGTGCGTTTTGATGTGATTTGAATTCATGTTGGGTTGTTAGTCTCTCTCCTTATTCTATTCATGCTAGCTTGAGTCCCTTTTGAGGATGAACGTTCCTAAGAGGGAGATATTGTAACACCATAGAAATTAAAAGGTTGAATTGGAAAGGAAAGGTGCACTTTTAGGCACTGAAGCAATTTCCACAAGTTAACCTACAGATCGTAGAAAGGCAGTCGTAGGAACTAAGTGTAGATTTTGGGAATGTCAAGTCCCAGATGAGGGTCTACAAATCAATAGGACGAGTCGTAGGAATTTGGATGGGTCGTAGAAAGGTTTCGTGGAAGGTGCTTTGGACTCAAAGGATTCTTGGTAAAATTAAGATCTACAAAAGAATTCTATGGACCGTAGGAAGGTCGGTAACCCTTATAATCTACTCATGGAAATGGTTTAGGATTTTTCGGTTCATGTAGTTGACCCTACGACTGGCCAAGACGGACCGTAGGAATTCCTACGATCCGTAGGTCCAGTTCGTAAGAGTCATCCGACAGTTTTTAAGAAAGGAGGTTTTGGTATTTTCTTACCCAATTAACCCCTAAACTATGTTGTTTTGGTCCTATAACTACCCCTATAACTGTTTTTAGTCTTCAAACCAAACTTATTCCCTCTCATTAACTCAAACTCACAAAAATCTCTCAAGAATTTCTTCTCAAATTCTCTCTCAAGCTCCAAGGTAAAGAACTAGGGTTTCAAGAGCTTCAATGTTTCTTCCTCTATTGCTTTTGGGCTTTGATTGTTGAGGTAGGGAATTCACTAATGGGTCTCTTTCATCCATTGGGTTCTAAAGGAAACTCAATCTCTAATTCAATTTCACCCTAGTCTCTTAGGGTTTCATATGATTCTCCATGGGTTTAATTTATATTGATTCAATTACTTATATTCAATCTTATTATGCATGTTTAACTCAATTACATGATTTTCAATTGTTTTCACATGAAGTCGTGCCTATGTCTATTTTATGAATATGAACTTATAAATTATGATTATCAATCTATGCATGTTTTATGAAACTAATGATTTATGACTAAATGATGGTTTTAAGATAAAGTGTCAATGATTTGTGAAAGGTTTTCTCACATATGAACGAAATCATGATTTAGATGCTTAGAAAGGTAAGTGTCTATTATGAACTTTTTATGATATCATGGTTTTGAAATGAGCTATTCTAATATGAATTTATAATGGGATTGGTAGTCTTAATTGTTGCATTTCCAAGTATTTTGATATAATTATGATTATGTCTCTTCCATTGGATTTTACTTAGCACTGAAAGGACTTTGAGATGGAGGCTCTCCCGCTAGTAGAGGCAGGGTTTGTAGAAGCAATCTCCTTGTCCCAAACTACGTACCCCATAGGATGTCTTAAATAACCTAGCTAGTGGGACCACTTTAGCAAATATGAATGATATAGAGTTCAACCTTGGTAAGTAGTCTCTCTCTCTTTTCGGTGGGAGGGTTACACTTGATTCCATGTTATAACTCACATGGTCTTATTGTCGGTTAACGATAAATATCCCACAAATGAACTATGTTTTCTTCAAAGATTTTATGAAAGCCTTCTTTCTGATTTTAAAATGTATTGCCTTGTATACACTTTAAGATTTGGCTTTCAAACTTCAATATGTCTTTACTTGGCCTTGCATATCCGTGTTTCTAACTCATTATGGTATCATGTTTATGTTTTCAAATATTTCCCCATACTTAGTATATTCATCATACTAATGCATATTAGTGCCTATATTGTCTCATAAAATAGGATCTGACGCTCCTCCATCCAGACGCACTTTGGTGGATTGCTCTGCTTTGATCACTTGGATTGGTGAGTCTTCATGATTCGAGGACAAAGCCATGTAATACTTTTATTTCTTCTATGGCATCTTTTTCTATTTTAGACTTGTACATGGTGCATGAGTTATGTATCAACCACTCCTATGATATTAGAAAGGCTATGTCAAACTAAGTAATGTTCTGCGTGTTCTCTTATGTACTCTGTATGTATCATTTATGTCATCTTATGATTTGAGACTTATATCAGTTATATCTCTTGAATTGTATTTCATTACGTCATGTTTATGTCAAGTGATTATTTAGTGTCTCTTGGGGTATTATTTGTCATCTCACATCTAGGGTGTACTTTGGGTCATGACAGGAAGTCTTTCAACAAAGTTCAAATTGAAAGGCATGCCTTGTAGAGAGTCACTTCAAGTGATCCATTTATGGAATGACTTTGAATGAGTATATATCTTAACATATGAAGAGTTAGAGAGTGTAATGCCTATATAATAAAAAAATCTTTGAGTCTAGCTTTTAGAAAAACAAACCACTCGTCAATCCGAATTCTATATAAAAAGTTATATTAGTTGATGAAGACATTGTTGGTAGGATTCTACTTACGGTCAAGTAACATATACATGAATAAATTAACATCAACAAGTTTATTTAAGCTCAGAAAATAGAGACTATAACTGAGCCAAAATGCTTAGTTCAAGTGTGCAAAAGTGAAGGTAATAGTTTTAAAGAATAAGGTTTGTAAAGGAAAAGAATCTGGGATAAAGTCACTTACTAGTTTAAATGTCCTACTTGCTTGATATACTTATATATATGGCCTACATTAATTAATGGAGTATAAAGGAAGATAAATAACGATAAGTAGTTGTCTCACCTAATTAAGAAATACAAGACCAACAATTAAATAACAATAAATAGGTGTGTCACCTACTTAAAGGTTATAAGGCCTAAAATTAATGGGCCAAATGGACTTGGGGAGGTCATGGTCAGGACCAAGATCCACCTTCCAAGAGGCATTATATATCTATACATCAAGACACCAGAAACAATAGATTAATTATACAAACATATATCTCTTTCTCCTTAGAACCCTCCCTTGATCGCCCATTTTCTCTCATAAAAGTCATTGGCTACACATTATCCTTCATCATGGTTAAGGTATGTGATTTATGTATATTTATTATTCTTTTAAATTGTAAGATAGTGAAGAGTATGTGGATACTTGTTGAAGGTATTGAGGAATCCCCTAGAGGAAAAGCTCTCTAGGCAGCCTTTTTTTTGTTGTGTTGTGATTTTTAAATGGTTTTTTCTTATTTCAAGATTTTGTATCGGAAGATAGTGTTTTCTATTGAAGAATTAAAACTAGGAGACTACAATTTTCAGCAAGTTCAAGGTAAGTTTCTTCCCTCTTAACCCCTTTCTTGTCTATGAAAAGAAAGAGACGATTCTAGACGTAATTGTTATACGAACTCATGGACGGTATTCAGAAGTCATGAGTTTAAGTTCTTCTTATTATGTTAAACTATTTTGGGGCTATAGTATATGTATTGTTGGATTTAAAGGTTGGAAACCTCATGGTTGGTTTTGGTTATGACTGCTTTGTATTTAGAATCAAAGAGTGTGGCGATACATTGAATTTTAATTATTTTTTGGGCATGCTGCCCGTTTGTTTGTGGTGGAGTATTTTATGGGCTCCATATTGTTATTAGATTCTACAAATATCCTTATTATATATTTAACTTATGGTTGTAATAAGGAAAATAATGCATAAAGAAGTATAATGATTGTACCACTAGATTATTTTGTAGATTTCAAACTGTAAGAAAGAGCCATTAAGCTATTTTTGGGAGACAACTTTTAACATACTTAGTGCATATGTGTCATAGGTGGGTTTGGATGAGGAGGACAAAAAGAGTTGTGAGGTTGTGAGAGGTGCCCACAAATCTCGAAAATATTGCTAAGAGGAGATTTTAATGATCATATAGGGACAACGTCAAGAGGATATAATGATGAACATGACAGTTTTATCTTTGAGGATATAAATAAAGGGGAAGTTTTGCTTCTATACTTCGTGAAAGGTTTCGATTTAGTCATAGCTAACTCGAGCTTCTAGAAGTGGGGAGAGAATTTGGTGAACTTTTATAGTATGATGACTAAGACTTAGATAGATTAATAGGATGGGTGACAAATGTATGTAAGTATTGCAAGGTTATCCCGAGTGAGAATATTACAACCCAATATAAGCTCGTGGTTATGGATTTAGATATTAGAAGGAAGGTAAACAAGAGGGTGGAAAATGACCAACCAATGATTAGACGGGGAGGCCTAACTAAGGCCAAAGCTTAAGATATTGGCGAGAAGGAGATGGTTATAAAGGCTTGGGGTGATAGTGGGGACACATATAGTATGTGGGTGAGGACACCTGACTGCATCAGAGAAGCATCTAGAGAGATGTTAGGATCTAGAGAAATTACCTAGGTGAACATAAAGAGGATTGGTGGTGGAATGGAGAGGTTCAAGAAAAGTTGAATCTAATAATGTTGATTATTTGATGTTAGTGAAAAGCTTATACGAAGATAACGAGATGAGGAATAAGGATATGTATAACAAAACAAAGAAAAAAGCAAAACTAACCGTTACGATGGCTAAAACAACAATTTTTGAGCACTTGTATGAAGAACTTAAGTGTAGAGGCGGGTGTAAGAAGCTGTATAGGCTCATTAAGGTAAGAGAGAGGAGGTCTTGTGATCTGGACCAAGGGAAGTACATCAAGAATGAGAATGACAAAGTGTTGGTAGAAGGGGAACACATTAGATAGAGATGACATGTGTATTTCGTAATCTCTTAAATAAAGAAGGGGATATGAATATCATGCCGGGGGATTTAGAGAATTTAAAGAGTCCTAGAGCTCGAGTGGAGGTTAAGAGGATATTTGAAAGATCAGGAGGGAAAAATGACTTAGAGAGACGAGATCCCCATGATTTTTTTAACAGCATAGGCAAGCAGGTATGAAGTGATTGACTGGATTATTGAATGTCATGTTTAGGATAGTAAGACTGTCAAAGGAATGGAGATGGAGTATAATAGTTCTGTTGTACAAGAACAAAAGAGATATTTAGAATTGCAATAACTATAGGATTATCAAGTATTGAGTCAAACTATGAAAGTCTAGGAAAGGATGGTTGAGGTGAGGATAAAGAAGAATATGTATTTATCTATAAGAAGTAATCCAGATTCATATTGGAGAGAACGACTACGAAATTCATCCATCATGTAAGGATATTGTTAGAGTAGTATAGGGACAAGAAGAGAGACTTAAGAGGTGTGTTTACACATGACGTTCATTTTCCTAGAAAAGTCATATTATAAAGTCCATAACTATACAATGATTTATTTAGTTTGCACACCAACCCTGATTTATTTACCACTAACCCTTGTAGGACCTCCATGTATACTTCCTCATGGAGAAATACATTATTTACATCAAGCTGGAATATAGTCCATCATATTTTCTCTGTTGTAGCAAAAAAAGCTCTCACAATTGTTGTTGACACCCAATTTTGGCCCTCCACAATTTAGTTAATTTTCAAGCTTCTTTGATTTCAAACAATTTGAAACAATTATTTACGAATCTTTCGGGACCATTTTCAAGGCAATTGGGTCATTTACCTATAAAATATATATATCTTCATATACTTATAATATATGGATTTATGTATTTATTACTTTGAATAAATATTTAGGGAAAAAAATCATTTTACTAAAAATAGAGTTTTAGCTAAGTGTACATTTTATTTCCTCGAAAGATCAATTAGAGTACATAACTACTCTCTTTATTTCAAAATAATTTTAATTTTTATGTTAAATGATTATTTTACATTGTTAAAGTTAAGAAGCTTAATAGTTAATTAAATACGTAACTTATTTCGCTTTCAATTTATTTAAAATGTGGTAAAAGGACCAGGTCCTTCAACCAAGGCCCATTTGGATTAAAAGAACGGCTAATTTCCTGGCCCAATCACCTGACCTGACCCAATTAACCCCTATACTCTTCTCTTTCTCTTTGATCCTCTCAATTGTACTCTCATCTCCAGCGAACTCAAACAAAGCAACACAAAACGCAAGATTCAACAGAGAAAAAGAATCCAAAATGACACCAAGGTTTCCACTTTGCTTAGCTCGTCTTGTCACGCGGAAGTCACGAGCCCTTGTACTCGCATACTTCCAGAATGTTCCCAACGGTAATATTCATTCCAATTTCCCTTTTTCTTTATTCAATTTTTGTTCAAAATAGTACAAATTTGTACACTTTCCGGCTCACCTTGACCTTATCCACTCAAGGATTTTGAAATTTTCCAATTCCCACATCATTTCCCCCCCTCAAATTCGACCTAGAAGATGCTCTATAAATACCCTTTTTGCTCATTGTTCACGAAAAATGGTTTTTGGAGACTTGAGAGTACCCCTAAAAGGTTTGGGAATTCTCGGCTCAATAGTTTAAAATTTTGTGGCTTGTGTGGTTGTTCGAGTTGAAAGAGGTGGTGGAATCGTCTCTGTCAAACTCGTTGTCCGGTTTGCTGCCCGAAAAGAGCAGCTAAGTTGCAGCAGTAGCAGCAGTCCCAAAGGGACTAAAATTGGGAATTTTTGGACTTTAATAAGTCCAATTTGCAGCAGTAGCAGCAGCCCCCAAAGGGCTAAAAATTTTGGGATTTAGGACTTAAAGGTCCGATTTGAGAAGAAGTGACAAAAGTGGTTCGAGCATTAACTCAAGTGGCTTGATTTGGAGACATGCTTTATTTCCTTTCTTTCTCTTATTATTTGTTTATTGATTGATTGTGAATTACCTTTTTATCTAATTAGATGAATCCTTGGGAGTTTTTTTTTAAAAAACTCTTTTATTTCGTTATTTGTTTACGTTAAGTATTTAAATTTTCAAAACTCGTTTTAAGTTAAACAATTTAAGCTTATTACAATAACTTAAGAACCTTTCATGTTCTTTCATAGTTATTGAAAAGCTTAATCCATGTTTATGAGTTTGAATTAATTGTATAGTTCAAAACTTGACTTTGGATAAAATTTTAAGTTAGGATTATTCTTGAGATTTTGCAAATATCAAAAGTTTTTTTTATCTAAATTTCAAACAAGATTTTTATAAGTAACCTTTTCTTTTTATAAAATTGGCCAAACTGTTCAATCCGTCGGTCAACCGTGTGTTAGCGGATTCTCTAAATGCCTAAACCCTTCCATAGAGAATTATTTGAACCCTTACCCAACTCTGGTTTTATTTAAAGTGTTTCTTTCAAAGACCCTTTTTTAAATGGTTTTCTTAATTTTTCCTAAAAAATTAAGTGACGACTTCCAAATTATAAAACTTAACAAAATTGCCAAAGTTGCGAAAATGATTTCAAAATCTTTAGTTTTCGAAATTGGGTCGTAACAAAATGTCGACTTCATTGGGGATTCATCTAGGTTTTAACCAAAAGAATTTTATCATTTGGCTGACTATTATTGTATTAATTGTTACTTTATGCAATTATTTGTTTAAAATTTTGAATATTAACTGTCATATTGCATTCATGGCATTTTTCAATATGTATGTATAGTATATTAAAGAACGGTTTTACGGAACCGTAACCGGGCTTTTTTATACTCAACCCTTTTCCGGAATGATCGGCAATTTATCGGTTCGTCATGCGTCTAATGGTTGTTGTGAGTTCCAGCTTAAGCTGTCCGCTTGGGTTCCCGGTCTTTCAAAAATCACTCTTAGTCAACTAGCGTAGAGCGAAACCAAAACCCTCTTTTAGTTGCATTAACCTAAGATGACCCAATACCCAAGGTGTATTGGGCCCATTAGAAGACTACCTTGTGTCTAATTGACCCACGGTCAATATAAGACGATCATTCAACTATTTGTTAAATTTGAAGTATATGTATGTCGATTTGTGCGTGTCATTATCCCTTGGGGTTGAGTTTTTATTTTATAGGTAGTTTCTTTGTTTAAGTCAAAGGAAGATCCTCCTCATTCGGAAGAAATTCAAAAGCATCAAGAAGTTTTAGAATGAAGATTTCATATCAGAAGCCTAGTTTAGTTTACCATTATACCCCTGCGTGGGACTGATATTTATTTCCCTTTCCTCTATCATGTATCCCCATTTGTTTTATTCATAAGGTTTGAATAATTTTATTTTTTTGGGGGCAATGGAACGTTTTACAAACGATATACACATCTTTCAAACGTTAGGCCTACCTTTGGCTCAAAAAGGTCACATGTATGTTAGGGGGCGTTATATATTATTTGTGTGTTAAATGTTACAAATTTTGTTTTATTTGTGTTTGTTTGACCTATGTGTTATATACATATGTTTTTCTTTAAACAAGATTGGTCCATTTTTCTATTCCAAAATTTTAGAACGTCATTAGGCATATAAACGTCCAAAATACTCTTTGACTCTATTATCAAAATACGTTGAAAATCACTCAAGTTTTAGGTTCAATAGGGCTTTAAAAAATTATTAGGTCGTCATTCAAATTCACGTTGACCTCATTGTTTCTTGAAAATTATTTTTCACACCTACCTATTCGGTGTTACTAAATATTTCAACAATTTCAAGTCAATTTTAAGTCGTCTTTATTCTCAAAAGGGATTTTCAATTGAACCTTCCAAAAGGTCAACATTTGAATCTTTACTCAAATCATATAGTTTGCTTTGTTCAAATTCCTTTCTTTCATTAAAATTTTAGTTCACAAAATGATCAAAGTTTTCCCATTTTGGTCACCTTTTTAGAGTCTTTTGCTCTTCGAAATTTGGACTAATTTGTTTTAAGTAAAACAAATGTTACCCCACTTCATCTATCGCGACCAATCCTAGCGCCTCGATAACAACAGAATCACCCATGGAAGTCATTGCTCGTCTAGAGCGACAAATTGGTGAACTGAATATCCTGGTAACTCATTACCAAGTAGCTTCTCAGAACCTACCACCTAATGCTCGCCAAAAAGGGCACATGCCACCTTCGTTTCCGACTTCGAGTGAGCTCAATCAAGGAGATCATTTTACCACCTTTCAGCAAACTCAAAGTGCCTCACTCACTTATTTAACTCAGGATACTCCTCTTGTGTACACATTTGCACCTCCAAAAGCTCTAACGGTAACACATCATGCTCCGCTAGTGTACACTTATGTCACTGCTCCACCTGTTACCAAGGCTCAGGAGTTTCACCGCCAAGATGTTAATCACTATGTTGAAATTGAAAATGATGCAAAATCAATTAATGCTGAAATGATGAGTAGGAAGATGAAAAGCTTAGAAGATGCTATGAGAGGTCTTCGTGGGTTCGATAGTAGCCAGAGTGTGAGATATGAAGAGTTGTGCACATTCCCTAAAGTTGAGCTTCCACCTGGTTACAAGATCCCAAAGTTTGAAAAGTTCAGTGGATCAGGAAATCCTTTCTTCTATTTGAAAATTTACTCTGAAAAGTTAATTGGCGTTGCAAACAACGAAGGGATAAGAATCAAGCTATTCAATCAAAGTCTGACAGAAAAAGCCTTGGAGTGGTACTCAAAACAAGATGTGACTAAATGGCGTACTTGGAATGATCTAGCGAATGTTTTTGTGGATCACTACAAGTTTCATGTTGAAATTCCTCCTCATAGGATCTTTATTACCAAGCTAAAACCAAAGTCGACTGAATGCTTTCGAGAATATGCCATTCGTTGGAAGGAAGAAGCTGCTAGGGTACACCCACCTATGGAGGAATCAGAAATGATCACCTACTTCATTCAAGCTCAAGACTCTGAATATTATGAGTGAATGGTGACAATGGGTGGAAAGACATTTGATGAAGTTATTAAGGCTGGAGAAATGATTGAAGACGGTCTCAAGACTGGCCGAATAGTGAGTTACACCTCATCTTAGTTTGCTAACAGGGCCTGTCAAACTGGTTCCTTTGGAAAGAAAAAGGAGAAAGAGGTTATGATGTTAACGACTCGATGAACTACCTCATATAACCGTCAACCACCTCCAAGCTATACTGGTTCACAATACTATGTTTGCAACAATCAAGCAACATTTCGTCCTCCACGACCAATGCAAAATCATCGAAACAATGCACCTCGTCCCAATCTTGAGAAAAAGCCTCCCCGAGTCTTCACTCCATTGTGTGAGACACGACTCAACTTTTTGACAGATTGAAAGAGGCAGGAATATTGCAACCAGTGGAAGCTAAGACTGTGAATACTTCAACCGAGTCGTATGACCCAAATAAGCATTGTGCTTATTATTCAGGAGTCGTTAGACATGATACCGAGAAGTGTATCACTCTCAAACACAAAATTCAAGATCTAATTGACAACGAGGTGGTAAAACATGCACATGCTCCAGCGAATGTGAACACCAATCCACTACCCAAGCACAAAGAGTAGTCATTGGCATAACCAGTTGCAACAAGAATCAAGTTTTTCTGAAAGTCACACTTTTGGCGTCTTTTAGTCTTGCATTTGGAGTTTGTTGCTTTATTTCCTTGTAATCGCACGTTTATCGCTTTGTTTCCTTTGTAATCGTTTGTTTGGATTTGATTTCCTTTGTAAGCATCTTTCATCTGTAATGAACTACATCTGACCTGAATTCTCAAGAATGAGATACATAGGCGGCCTATGTCGGATTCGGTCACCCCTTTGTCATTTTTTAATATTTCTTTGTAATGAACTACGTCTGACCTGAATTCTCAAGAATGAGAAACGTAGGCGGCCTATGTCGGCTTCGGTCACCCCTTTATCCCTTTTTAACATTTTCTTGTAATTGAACTACGTTCGACCTGAATTCTCAAGAATGAGATACGTAGGCGGCTTATGTCGGCCTCGGTCGTTTCCTTAGTCAATTTTTTTTATTCTCGTTAATCCTCAAGAGTGGAACTACGTTAGACCTAATTCCTGCTCAACAGAATACGTAGGTGCCACACCGGCTCATTCATATTCCCCGTAAGTTTTTCAATTCCCTTTATAATGAAAACTGGGGCAGAATTTTGAGATGATCTCAAAATTCGTTAGAAGATAAATTTTTCCAACAAGTCAGAATTAAGGATCATTTCAGAGTTATAGCTGGGGTAGAATTTTTGAGTGAATCTAAAAAACTCAACCAAAAAACTACAGAAAGTTCAAAAGTTATATTATGTATTAAACCGGGGCAGAATTTTTGAGGAGGTCCTCAAAAATTCCATCAAGCGACATTTCAAGCCAGACAAACTTGTAATCCAGAAGGCAAAGGAGCATCAGGATGGCAAGGCAAAGCCAATATGAATCAGTCTCTTAAAACTAAGAATTTTCTTTATATGCAGGAACTACAAAGTTACAAGGCATCATTAGACCCACAGTGGCCTCATCATAACTCAGATGATTTCTACTTTTACTCATCTTCTAAAATTTTCTTTCGCTTTATTATGACTTACATATTCTCAATTTTACAAATGGAATAGCTTGGCACAATGGCGAAGTCCATAAGATGTTATCCAGACCAATATAAGCTGAACAACTTCATCCTTAACTTATCTTTTGTTATATCATTTACTTTGATAATTTTATTTTGTTACTAACTCACGACTGAGTTTCGCAGGTATCATTACCAGAATTGAAGGCAAAATTTCAAAAGATCTTCTGAAGTTTTGAATGATCAAATCAGATATTCATTAGAAAAATGGCAGGAGCCAACCTTTTTCAAATTTCATAATGAAGAATTCTCGACACTGAGGATCCAGTCCAGCAAGCTAAATCTTATCCTCTATTATGCGTTAACGAAAATTGTCTTCCGTTATTTCAATTCTTTTGCCCCTTTTAAGGAAAATTTCATTTTTTTTCTCTCTCCAAAATTTCTTTTAAGTTTCAGGTTCGAACTACGCCAGACCTGATTTCTTGTTCCAGCAAGATACGTAGGCAATCCAATATAAGGATTCGGTCTTCTAACTGTTTCAAACTACAGACCTCAGAGGAAACTGGGGCATGTTTTTGAATTAGTCATCCTTCATTTTTTGCAAATTATTTCAGTTAAGTACCCTTGGACTGGAAACAGGGGAAACTTTTTGAAATAGTCCAAAGTTCTCAAAATCTCCATTCAACTTCAAGTTTCATATATTCTTTTTTAAGAAAATCTCTCTTTAATAAGAGATTCCAAACTAAAAGTAAGGACTCGTTTTACGTGACATCCCTAATCGATCATTATTACCTTGTTTCAACGTTATAAGTTCTCAAAGCGTTCTTCCAGAATCCCGCATTCTCTATGGCTACCAGATCGTCATGATGCGTTTAAAAGTCTTGACATTTATTAATTTCTCTGTTCTTATCTAACAAATTTTATATGAGCACAGGGACGACTAAGTTTTAATGACAACTTGAGATATTACCAGCTTACAAACTACATGAAGCTAATCAGAATACTCGGTTACAACCTCATTCTCTATTTTTGAGTGTCACTTCCTTCAATGTGACATGATTATTGGAGCGTCACTTCCTTCAATGTGATACATTAAATTATTATTGGAGTGTCACTTCCTTCAATGTGACATGTTAAGTTATTATTGGAGTGTCACTTCCTCCAACGTGACATGTTAAATTATTATTGGAGCATCATTTCCTTCAATGTGACACGTTAAATTATTATTGGAGCGTCACTTCCTTCAACGTGACACGTTAAATTATTATTGGAGCGTCACTTCCTTCAACGTGACATGTTAAATTATTATTGGAGTGTCACTTCCTTCAACGTGACACATTAAATTATTATTGGAGCGTCACTTCCTTCAACGGACACATTAAATTATTATTGGAGCATCACTTCCTTCAACGTGACACGTTAAATTATTATTGGAGAGTCACTTCCTTCAACGTGACACGTTAAATTATTATTGGAGCATCACTTCCTTCAACATGACACGTTAAAATATTATTGGAGCGTCACTTCCTTCAACGTGAAATGTTAAATTATTATTGGAGCGTCACTTCCTTCAACGTGACACGTTAAATTATTATTGGAGCGTCACTTCCTTCAACGTGACATGTTAAATTATTATTGGAGTGTCACTTCCTTCAACGTGACACATTAAATTATTATTGGAGCGTCACTTCCTTCAACGGACACATTAAATTATTATTGGAGCATCACTTCCTTCAACGTGACACGTTAAATTATTATTGGAGAGTCACTTCCTTCAACGTGACACGTTAAATTATTATTGGAGCATCACTTCCTTCAACATGACACGTTAAAATATTATTGGAGCGTCACTTCCTTCAACGTGAAATGTTAAATTATTATTGGAGCGTCACTTCCTTCAACGT
>JAJOOR010023603.1:0-31829 GCA_036250505.1 Solanum acaule
GTTGTAAGTGCTCAAAATCTAGTATAAAGTATGTGGATCATGTTGGAATCAATAGACGAGTCGATATTAAACAAGTCACCGAAAAACTGGCCGGAACATGCTCATATGCCGGAGTATTAGATTTGATGGCTAAAAGTGGTCACAATCTAAGAAATAAAATTATATGGGTAGGGTTGGAATGATTTCACGACCCAACTAGAAAAAGAAATTATATAGGATAGATCGAATTAATGGAACGACCCCATTGAAAAAGAGAAATAATATGGATAGGGTCGGAATGATGGCACGACCCTGCTGAAAAAGAAAAATTATACGGGTAGGGTTGGAATGATGGCACAACCCTACACAAATCAGATTTGAGGAGTCACCGGAAAGACGAATGGAACTATGCAAATCAAATTTGAGAAGTCACTGAAAAGACACATGATGCTATGCAACTCAGATATGAGAAAATAGTTCGGAAAATTCCACGGTACTACACAAATTAAATATGAAAAGAAGTCCGGAGAGATGCACAGTGCTACACAAATAAGATATGCAAAATAAAGGTAGTCACCATAAGGATGGCATGGTGCTACACAAATTAAATATGAAAAAGTAGTCACCGGAATGATGACACAGTGCTACACAAATTAGATATAAGAAAGTAGTCATCGGAATGATGGCACAGTGCTACACAAATTAAATATGAGAAAATAGTCATCGGAAAGATACACAGTGACCCAACTTTTGCTAACATAATCGTTGGCCGGACGGGCGGCATATATGGATAATAGCCGCCCGCCGGCAGCAGAAGCTCTTTGATTGTTTACCAAGTTCGTAGAGGCTCTGATACCATGAGAGAAATATAGGAAAAAATATTATTGAATTGTTGTTGTGTACATTATTACATCGAGACCCTATTTATAGACCCTAGAATACAATCCTTTACCAAGTAGGATACTATTTAGTATTCCTATTTCTGTTTCTATTACTATTCCTATTCTAATAGGATTGTATAAACCTATTCCTATTCTAATAGGATTACATAAACATATTCCTAATCTAATAGGATTGTATAAACCTATTCCTATTCTAACAATCGTAAAGAAATTCAAATTTAAATCAAGTAGACTACTGCTGCAACTAAACTGTTCATTATTCAAATTAGCAGTAACAGAAGTAATTTTCAACACACTTTAAATGTCTGTCAATTCTGCTTGAAACCTTTTTGAGGTGCTGGCTATTTGAAGCCTCTCAATCGTGTCAAATCTTCAAATGTTCAAATCTAGCTTTGGTAAAAGTAATTTGAAGTTAATTTTCTGCCTGATCTGTCCTTCAAGCAAGATTTGTTTTTGGTTATTTTGATTCTTTGATCTTATTCAGCTTATATTCTCATTTGCATCAGCCTCTGCCTTTTGAGAACTCGTTTGTACTTCAGCACATTAATGTTGCTTGAACTGCCATCTTACATCTATTTTGGTTACTTGTGCTTCTCAAAGGTTTCTTGTTTTAGTTCCTAGGACATATCCTGATGTCTTAAAAAACAAAGAAGAAATTAAAGTAGATAAGAAAGAAGCTTGAAGATTTGTGATATTGCTACTGTTTAGGCATTTAATGTTGCTTCTCACTCTGGGCTGTTACGATATCAGGCGGGACCTTCCAGAGACTTATTCTGATTTCTTACCTTGATGACGAGATCCTGGTGAGTCCTCTCACTATATTCTTTTTCTTTCTAAGAGGCACCATTACTTGATTTTTTCATACACCGTTAGTATATAATAGCACCACAATATCTTCACACAAGTGCTGGAAATTGTTTTAAGTAACCTTTTAGCTTTCGCTAGATTCATATTGAGATTACTTTTATAACATAAAATTTCTGAACTTCATATATCTAGACTATTATAACATCAAGGAAAATTGGTATTGCTTCCAAATTCTGTAGAAGTTGTAAGTTATTTATAGAGCTGAGATTGTTGTGCCTTCGAATGGTTGCAAAGAAACTATGAATCAAGCATTGCTTCTATTACAAGATCGAAAGTTAGTTCAATGAATTAAACCTCAATTTTTTTAACATACTCTACTTATCTGCTGGTTGGGTGCAGATCATAAGGAATACTGCAGGAGAACCTGAGGTTCTAACAAGGTTGGAGGCAGGACCTGATCCGCAAAATATAACCGAATATGATAGTTAAATGACTGTAGGCACATTTTGCATGAAAAAAACAACTTTGTTTTTACTATTACTTCACATTTCTATGTAACATAACATAAATAATGCATTGGCAATATCTTGCATATAAAAATTTCTCACTGCTTAACACCCCACATCGATGAGCAACGAACGTGAGCTCACCCCATTGTGAAAAGAATTGGTAAAATCTTGCCATGGTTTTGTGAATGAGCCTTCTTGACGCAAAAGTGGTTGTCCGAGTTGGTGTTAAACGATCCTAATGCAAAAAGTCCCACTTAATGAGGGACTTATATAAAGGGCTCTCCCACCTTGATAGCTAGTTTAGGACTCATTTGTTTTCATTAAGATTAAGACATTTGAAATAATCTTGAATGATCAAGACCGTTTAATGTTATTAAACCATTGAATATATATATATATATATAATCTTTATTAATTTGTAAACACAATAAATATTATAATTAAAATAAAATAGCAGTTAAATATTATATTAACAAGATATTAGAAAAAAAAAGTTAGTCTTTGATAAATGTTAAGATATTTAAATTATAAATTAATATTTTAACTTTGATAAAAATAAAATGGAACTACATGAGCTATATATATAAATTATAATAATAAAAGTAATTGTTAGAAAACAATATAGTCATTTTTAAAAAAAAATTCAAAAACACATATTTATGAAGTTGTTTTGTACTTTAGTCAAATAAATAATTTACAACAATTTTTATCAATTCTTGGTAAACAAGTCGCAAGAACAAAAATGAAAAGTATAAGGAAAATAATTTAGATAATTAATGAAGTTGGAGAATAAGAGAGGCTTGAATATATTTTTTTAAAGAAAAAAAATATGTAGCACAATTTTTTTTTTCCGAAAATTAAAGTGTCTTTAAAAGGGTCTGAATGAGAATAAGAATTCAGACCCAATAAGAGATTTTTTATAGTAAAAAAACAAACAAACTTATTGACCTAATGTCTGAATCATTCATTGGTTCTCCCTGGATTGTATCCCTGTTTGTGTGATTTTTTTTTGTCTTTGTGACATGTTTGGTTAACATTTGCTACTCAATTTGACAATAATATATTCACATAGATAGCCTGGGCGGCCACAATTCAGTAAGTTTGTCAAGTTGTGAATTATTTTAGCAGATTTAATTTTCAGACAAAACAAGAGATCTTGGAAATTTCTGACTTAGTGTGAAATGTGAATCAACTTGACTTGGGTTTCATAGCAAAAACTTTTTTTTTTGCATTTTCTTTTTGCTTTAGTAAGTCTAGTGTTATTATATTTATTTTATGAGGCAGTAAGGGAATCTTGTTTCTTATCTCTTATTCTAAACCCAATGACATCAAATTATGAACATAAAATTTGACACCAGTTCTCCTTTTAGTCCAATTGCTTCTAAAGGTCCTATGGATAAATCTCTTAGTTTTCTGTACTTAGTGAACTTATATTATAGTTATTCGACATGGAAGAAGATCTAAAGTCATTGTGTTAATTCATTAGCTTCGAAGATTATTTTTTTTTATGAATAAGACTTTTGAATATGAATACATATAGGGATCTATAGTTGGAAAAAATGGAAGAAGCGGAAAATATTTGTTGAAAATATGAAGCATAATTTATGTGGAAAAAAAATAGTATTATTAAAACGTTCCATTAAGAGATTTTAAACTTTTTTAAAAACAAACATATTTAATAGGGTGATATGTGAATCATTCAGATTTAAACCTTAGACCTAATTTCTAGATTGCAGTTTAAGAGTGTGGTTGTGAATTAAGAAAAGGGGTAAATAAAAGGGAGAAAAAGTTCAAGGTGAAATTAGAACACTGTGCCACTCGGATGCAGAATAAAGTTGCCACTATTTATAATCGGAAAAAGGGCCTAAAATGCCCCTCAACTATTCAAAATTGTACAAAATTGTAACATCCCACCTTAGAAAGAGCTAAATTTAGAAAGTGCTAAATTGGAAATAACTAGTTTGAAATTTTTTGCAAGTTATATTTAAGTTGTGAATTTTGGGTCAACTTCAAACGACCATAACTTTTGGTACATGATGAGCTAGGTGGCCCATAAGATATCAAATGAAAGGTCTTGGAATCCTCTTTCCAACGCCACCGAGTTTGATAAATTTCGAGTTCAAATGAGGGAGTTATTCCCGTTTGAAGTTAGCCTGTCCAGTTAAGGAAAGTTACCCAAATTAATGAGGGGTATTTTGGTCTTTTCCTTACCCCATCAACTTAACCCGAATTTAGTAGTATTTTTGGGGTCAAATCTGATTTGAGTCAGTTTTTATAATCCCAAATACGTTTAGGGTTTAGAAGAAAGTTCAAGAAGAGAAAAGAGGAGAAAAGAGGGAAGGTTCAAGGCGTTCATCGGGGAGTGACAAACTTGGTATCAGAGCACAGAGTCCAAGAGTCCTAGGGTGTCTATGAAGCCGTGTCTGTAGAGTCCTAGTTGTCGGTGTGAAGAGCGCCACATCTATAATTGGGAGGCTGCAACATTTAGGAACTATTTCACTTCTTTCATACTCTTTTCTTGCTATAAAGTTTGACTCTATAAAGTTTCTTTCTAATTCGTGCTTGCACGTATCTTTCAGATCATGCCTTGACGAAGAGCTGTCAGAGGTCGTCCCTCTAGGAGGAATGTTGATCCTCAGGATCAAGGGGTCCCTAATTCACCAGAAGTGCAACACTAAGGAGAGGTCACTAATGCTGAGTTCTGGGATGCTATCCAGATGTTGAGTCAAGTGGTGGCCAACCAAGCTGGGAAACAAAGGGGGAATCGACAGGATGTGGCTCATACATCCAGAATCTGTTAGTTCTTAAGGATGAATCCTCCAAACTTCACCGGTTCAAGTGTCACTGATGATCCGAAAAACTATGTGGAAGAGTTGCAAAAAATGTTTGAGCTGATGCATGTTATGGATGCCGAGCGTGTGAAACCAGCTGCATACCAACTGAAGGGCGTTGCTAGAGTATGGTACGACCAATGGAAGAAGGGTAGAGCTGAAGGTGCACCAATTGTGAGCTAGGTTGTGTTCGAAGAGGACTTCATGAGGCGTTTCTTTCCCCGTGAGCTGAGAGAAGCCAAGGTAAGAGAATTCCTCACTCTTAAGTAGAAATCCATGAGTGTGCATGAGTATAGCCTCAAGTTCACTCAACTGTCCCACTATGCTCCAGAGATTGTTGCTGACATGAGGAGCCAGATGAGCTTGTTTGTTTCTGGATTGTCTCGTCTGTCAAGCAAAGACGGTAAGGTTGCAATGTTGATAGGGGAAATGGACATAGCAAGGCTGATGATCCATGTGCAGCAGGTTGAGGAAGATCAGCTGAGAGATAGAGAAGAGTTCCGGAACAAGAAAGCTAAGACAACAGGAAATGAGTCCGGGTAGCAGAAGAGCAATGCCAACCGGTCATCCTTTCAGCAAAAGCCAAATAGACTTGCTCCATCATGTGCTAGTGCACCTGAACCAAGGAACAAAGGTGAGTTTAAGAATCAGAATTCTCAGAACTTCAGAGCTAGACCTGCATAGTCTCAAGGTAGTGTGGCACAATGAGGTAATTGGACTCCTGCATATGCTAAGTGTGGTAGGAACCACCCAGGAACATATATTGATGGCTCCACTGGTTGCTTTAAGTGTGGTCAGAATGGTCACTTTATGAGAGAGTGTCCAAAGAACAGGCAGGGAGGTGGTAATGGGGGCAATAGATCCCAATCTTCTTCAGCGGCTTCGCCAGACAGAGCTGGACCTAGAGGATTTACTTCAGGAACAGGTGGAGGAGCAAACCGCTGTATGCTATTACTAGTCGCCAAGAGCAAGAGAATTCGCCAGATGTTGTCACTGGTATGATCAAAGTCTTTACTTTTGATGTTTATGCATTGCTAGATCCAGGTGTGAGTCTATCTTTTGTGACTCCTTATGTTGCTATGAATTTTGATATCCTTCCTGAGCAACTTCTTGAGCCCTTCAGTATTTCCACACCTATTGGTGAGTCTATTCTAGCCGAGAGAGTTTATCTGTCATTTTTGTCAATCACAAGGACACCATGGCTGACCTAGTCGAGTTAGACATGGTAGATTTTGATGTTATTCTAGGTATAAACTAGCTTCATGCTTGTTACACCTCAGTTGATTGTAGAACTCGAGTAGTTAAGTTCTATTTTCCTAATGAGCCAGTTATAAAGAGGAAGAGTAGTTCAACAGTGCCTGAGGGTTGTTTTATTTCGTACCTTAAGGCGAGAAAGTTAGTTTCCAAGGGGTGCATCTATCACTTAATCCGAGTTGATGACTCTAGTGTTGAGACACTACCTATTCAGTCAGTTCCAGTTGTGAGTGAGTTTCTAGTGGTCTTTCCAGATGATCTTCCCGAAGTCCCTCTTGAGATAAATAGACTTCGGTATAAATGTCCTTTCTGATACTCATCCTATCTCTATTCTGCCATATAGAATCGCTCCAGCTGAGTTGAAAGAGTTAAAAGAGCAGTTGAAAGACCTTCTTGAGAAAGGCTTCATTCGACCAAGTGTCTCACCTTGGGGAGCTCCGGTACTATTTGTGAGGAAGAAAGATGGTTCTCTTAGAATGTGTATAGATTATCGTAAGTTGAATAAGGTTACTATCAAGAATAAGTATCCCTTTCCAAGAATTGATGATCTCTTCGATCAACTTCAGGGTTCCACTTGGTTTTCTAAGATAGATCTCAGATCTGGCTATCGTCAGTTGAGAGTAAGAGAAACTGATATCCCAAAGACAGATTTTAGGACCCACTATGGTCATTATGAGTTTCTGGTCATATCATTTGGTTTGACTAATGCTCCTGCAACATTCACGAACCTTATGAACATAGTTTTGAAGCCTTATCTTGATATGTTTGTTATTGTATTCATTGATGACATTCTGATTTATTTGAGGAATGAAGAGGATCATTCTAGTCATCACAGAGTAGTTCTCCAAACTCTCAAGGATAGAGAGTTGTATGTTAAATTCTCTAAGTCTGAATTTTGGCCTGAGTCTATGGCATCCTTATGTCACATTGTTTCTGGTGATGGGATTCTAGTTGACACTCAGAAGATTGAGGCAGTGTAGAACTGGCCTAGACCCACATCTCCAACTAATATTAGGAGTTTCTTAGGATTGGATGGTTATTATAGAAGGTTTGTGAAAGACAGGAGAGCTTGTGAGAACCAAGTAGCTGATCACCTTTCTAGGTTGGATGCTGCAAATAAGGAAGAAATTGAGCTTGAGATAGATGATACATTTCCGGATGAGCAGGTATTAGCTGCTACTCTTGATCTTATTCCTTGGTTTGTTGACTATGCTAATTTTATGGTTAGTGATTTGATGCCTGAGGGGCTGACATATCAGCAAAAGAAAAAGTTCTTACATGATGTTGGCAAGTACTTTTGGGATGAGACTTATCTGTATAGGGTGTGTGCTAACAACATAATTAGGCGATGTGTTTCGAAAGCCAAAATGTGCTTGTCACTCATCTCCAGTTGGTGGTCATCATAGTGGTGCTCGAACAACTTACAAGATACTTCAATGTAGGTACTATTGGTCCACAATCCACCAAGATGCCGTGGATATAGTAAGGAGCTGTGATGTGTGCCAGTGGAAAGGAGCCATCTCTCGACGCCATGAGTTACCCATGACACCCATTTTGGAGGTGGAGTTGCTTGACGTGTGGGGTATTGATTTCATGGTCCCCTTTGTGAGTTCTTATGGGCAGAGATATATACTGGTTGCAGTGGACTATGTGTCCAAATGGGTTGAAGCTGTCGCGTTACCTGAGAATGATGGAAAGAGTGTTGCTCCGTTCCTGAAAAAGAACATATTCTCAAGGTTTAGAACACCTAGAGCCATTATTAGTGATGGTGGTTCTCACTTTAGCAATAAAGTGTTCAGTGCACTTTTGACTAAGTATGGGGTGAAACAACACAAGGTGGCAACACCTTATCACCCACAGACCAGTGGACAAGTGGAGGTCTCCAACACGGAGATCAAAGCAATCTTGGCAAAGACAGTAAATGCCAATAGGACAGATTGGGCAAGAAAGCTAGATGATGCTCTATGGGCATACCAGACAGCTTTCAAGACACCTATTGGTATGTCTCCATATTAGTTGGTGTTTGGAAAGGCATGTCATTTTCCTATTGAGCTTGATCATCGAGCACTCTGGGCATTGAAGAAACTAAACCTCAGCTGGAGTGAAACATCTAACTTGAGGTTAGATCAGATAAATGAGATGGATGAGTTCCGTCTAAAAGCTTATGAGAGATCACACTGTATAAAGAGAGGATGAAGCTATATCATGATAAGTATATTGAGAAAAAAAGCTTCACTCCTAGTGACTTGGTGTTACTTTTCAACTCCAGACTGCGTCTGTTCTTGGGAAAACTGAGGTCTAAATGGTCTGGACCTTTTAAAGTCATACATGTATTTCAATCTGGAGCTATTGAGTTAGAAAATGAGAAACGTGAGAGATTCAAAGATAATGGACAGAGAATCAACGCATATTTGGGTGTCCCGGAAGAGGGGAAGATTGTGGAGGAATGCAAACTTGATGAAGTCTGAGTAATCAAGTAACCTGCGTTGCGCCGCGACGTTAAATTGTACGCTGCTTAGGAGGTAACCTAAGGTGTAATTGCATCAGGTATTTTCATTTTTTTTTATGTTTATTTGTTTTTATAGAGTCATTGTGTGCTGATGTGTATAGGAAGGATTAGGTGAAAAAGTGCAGAAACTGGTGCAAGCTGAACCTTACAAACAACCTCATGGACCGTGGTGCCCTTCACGGGCACTTTCACGGTCCGTCAACTTGAGGACCAAGTGAGGAGGCTACTGGAAATTGTATGCAAAAGGTGCATGAAAGGGTTCACGGTCCGTCACAGCTTGTACGAACCTTCTAGCCTTTTGTAAACCTCAGGTATGAATATCGAGGGTCCCAAGTCACCTTCACGGGCTGCTTGACGGACCGTGATACTCTTTACGGGCAACTTCATGGTCCGTCGTCTGCCTCAGGTAAGTATTGTCGTTGGTCAATTTCACAGGCGGTCTCACGAACCGTGAAGCCCTTCACGGGCTGTAGTTTACGACTCAACCCTTTTGAAATCCGACCTGACCCGCGATTGGACCAAATTGGAAAGTGCACGTATATATTTCCTCAAGTGCCCAGTTTCATTTTTTTCCCTTTCTCTTCTTTCTTTTCTTCTCTCTTCCCCATAACGGCTATCCATAGTCCAAGTCGATCACCACTCACCCAAGAATCGAAACCCTAAACCTTTCAGTGGTGTAAGAGTGTTGAGTGAGTTCCTGAGTTCGACTTTGTGTGCAAACCCTCATTTTCTCCAAGTAAGTTGATCGTTCATGGTTTATAAAGTTCAATCTTGCCTAAACCTATGTTTAATCAATTCGATTTTCTTGTGTTTAGCTTGTCATTGTGGTGATTAATTGATAGTGGATAATGACTGTAGTGGGTAAGTCAACTTGGGATGTTTTATTTGTTCTTGTGTGTGAGTTTGCCAAATTGTTCTTATGGATTTATTTGTGTGTGATTTTTGGTTAAGAAGTAGGGTAAATCGAAATGGGGTTGACAATTCTACATATAGAGAGGTGTTGCTTGTGTTTAAAATGGTGGGAAAATGGCTATAACATTGGGTAGGGAGGAAGGTGATTGTTTACTGGTCGTGTAAGACCACGACAGGCTTCACGGATCGTAAAAGATGCCACGGGTCGTGAGCCTTGTCGTGGACCACACTTGAAGTCCACCCAGCCCTCTGATAAAGTTCACGGTCATGATCACGGACCATTGTGAACTCCACAGGCCGTGAAAGTGTCCATGAACATGCTTTGGATAAAAGATTCAATCGTCCATCATGTACACTGATTCTGTCCCAACTCCACGAGGGACTTCACGGTCTGTGGTGTATACCACGGCCCGTGAAAGTTCCCATATGGTTTACTTCAATTGTAAATTTTTGTAATTTTCCTGTATTCAGTTTTTATTTGTTTTTTATTCTGTGACCTTTCTCGATGATAGATTGGGTGACGACTTTCTTAAAGAAAGGTGTCACGATGATAATACACAGAGGACGTTTGAGTACCCGTTAGTGTGTCGTTTTAGTGATGATTGTACTGAATTGATGTTTTGTTTCTCAGGTACAATGGGTCCCAGAAGGAAGAATGCTAACAAACCTGCCCCCGTCACTGCTTCTCAATCAGAGGGTCATGACGACTTCGAGGCTAGTGGTTCTGAAGTGCGCATAAATGTTACACCTGAAGTGCACTCACCTCGGGCTACTAGATCACTGGCAAAAAAGGCAATCCTCCAGGACTCTCCTCCTCAGTCTGAAGAGGGAGGTGACAGTTCTGAAAACATGGAGGACTCGGGAAGTCAATCTGACGCTGCCACTGGTAGTCAATCTGTTGATAACTCAGGGGGCAGTGCGGAATCTGAAGGTGGTTCTCAGGATGATTCACACTTATCTCCACCTGCAGCAAATACAGAAGTTGCAACTGGTACAGAAGAAGAAGCAACTATGGGAGAAGATGATGAGGTGACTCCAGATGACACGATGGTGCAATATGTCCAACTTCGGGAACCAAATCCTGCATTAAGGCAGCAATTGATTGAATTCTTCAGAGTGATGTGGACGGTGGATAGATCAGAAGAGTTCTTCAACAAATGTATTGTGGGCAAATCAAGAGGTTTTAGAAAGAGGCAACTCATGCCTGAGACGAGAGTAGTGATGGCAGACATCCAAGCGTTTCCAGAAATATACAGGTTGTTTCAGCTTTACCAATTTGAATGGATGAACAATGCTCCTGGGTATACACTGGCCATCTACCCAAAGAATTCTATGCCATCTATACAGCTACTCTAATGAACAAGGCTGCAGAAATAGAATCATCTAAGCGAGCATAGAAAGCACTGACAGCCACATTTGACCCGTTAGAGACCATTACTGTGCGGGGAAAAGTTGTGGATATCTCTGAGGCATCCGTCAATAGATGCTACATCGCCCTGAGTATTCATCACCAGCTTCTGTAGGCTTATTTGAGGCCAAACACCATGCTGTCACGAGTGAAGTGGAGATGGAAGACCAGACTTCCCGAGAGCGCATTATGCGTTGGATTGCCAGTTATATAGCCACGGAAAAAGAGGCAGCAACGTGGGTGTCTGATTCCCATGTACACATTAAAAAGGCATCCCTCACTTTTACAGCCAAGGTTTGGTGGTCTATAGTTGAACCCACAGGAAATGATAATACTTTGTCTCCATCGTTGGCCTCTTTGGTTGCTTGCCTCATGGCCAGTTACTTAGTGAATGCATGGCGGATCATTGCCACTGAGATGCGTGATAGGGCGTTGAATGAGAGAGCAGGTTTCCCGTTTCCCTGTCTGACAGGGAAACTTTGTTCATAGGCAGGCATTCCTCTGAATCACTTGGTGGATAAACGAACTGAGGCAACCAAAATAATTGCAGCCTCTAAGATTCAGGATGTCAACAATCCTCTGTTCGGAAGGAAGTTAGGTGCAATTGGACCATTAGCACTGGTACCTCACACACCAGCAGTTCTCCCACAGGTCGTTGGTTAGGCTGAACACGGAAAGTCTTCACAGACAACATCAGGGGCACCATCATCATAGCCAGATTCTGACTCCCAACCTTCAGGTACTTCTATCACTATTCCTATTGCTTTCCTTGAAAGGTTGGTTGCAGATCAGCGTCAGACCAGGACTTGGGTCGACCAAATTATCCACCGAATGCCTCAGCTTATACATCATGATGTCTTAGCCGCGGAGAGGAGAATAAAAGATGAAATGCGGATAGAACTTGCTATTTTAAAAAACAGGATGGATGGCTTAAAGGTTCATGTCCAAACTCATTTGCAGTGTGTCGGCTCAAACAGAAATGAAGAATTCCAGAAGCAGTTGGTGGACATGAGAGTACAGGTTGCAAAACTGGCTGAACAGCCGGTACATGTGCCCACCCTAGCCATCCCAGACTCGTTAATGAACATATTTAATGAGCAACCCGCTAATCACTCTCTTGACGACATCTGGGAGATCTCCCTAAAAGCAAATCCAGCAAGAGAAAGAAAGAGGCTGGAGAACCTGATGACTTAGCCACAGAGGAAACACGGCAGGAAAAGAAAGCTCGTCGAGCATCAAAGAAGGAAGCTCGAGAGAAGGAAGCCCGGGAGCTACAACAATGAGATGCAACCTTAATTGGCGCTTCTGGGAGTGGAGCACCTACTATTTCTGAGAGTGGCGCACCTACCCTGTGACTAATGACCAACCTACTCAGGTGCTAAGTTCTGAAAGTGCACCCGGTGATAAGGGAGCCAATGCTGACCCGACGACCGGCGCCTAGAGCGCAGTAGGTATGAACCCTCTTCATAGCCTTGTATGTTTTACTATTCTGTATTGACTTTGAGGGTAGAGTTTTTTTTTTAGGAGGGGGTGGTGAGCAACCTTCCATAGCTATTAAACAAATTATGGAGGTTGACTCTGTGTATGTGTGACTGTTTTGAAAGATTTTGTGTGTTGAGCTGTGTAGCAGCTACTCTGTTATAAATGAGAACCTGAATCTGAGTTTGACTGTTAGGATCTTTATATGACATCTTAGATATTGATGTGTTGAACATAGCTAAGTTGAACAATTAGTTGGTGACCCAAGAAACTGAACGATGCAACCCTGTGTTATATGTGTGTGAGTTTTGATTGATATCTAGCACTAGGAGCAGAAACTAGAACTTGCCTAAGTAGTCTTGCTTGAATCTGAGAATAACCGAATAGGAAAGGATCAGTACGCCATTTTTATTAAATCAGTAAAAAAAGCCAAAATTAAAGAACCAAATGAAAAGTTTACCACTTGAACCCAATTTGAGCCTTGAATCAATATTTGTTCTTACCCAAAATATATCATATCCTTGGTTTTACGATGGTAAGATATCACAACTCAGGCCAAAAGCCTAAGTTGGGGGTGATTACAATCTGAACAGAAAAGAAAAAGGAAAAAGAAAGTTCAACCAGCGAGCTAAATGTTTATCAAAATGGCATATATATATATATATATATATAAGAGAATAATAGCTATTGGGTTGGGTTGAAATAAAGAAAATGAGGGTTTCACTCAGAAAAGAGTATGTGAAAACGAAACTTTAGAAAACCAAGGGATTAGTCACTCATGAAACCAAACATCCATTCCCTAGCCCTGAGCCTATGTTACAAGCCAATAAAAGTTCTACAGTGATCCTATTCCGGGTTTTTGAAAGATAGAGCGTAGAAAACAAGGGCAAGCCTATGGTAGTTTGTTGTTAGTGTTAGAAGTTCTTTGAGATTGTGAGCGTAGTATTCAGTCCCAACTATTTTGAGCAAGGGACTTCTTTGGCGTGAGGACATAGTGGGTGCATTGGAAAGTGAATTGTGTGAGCTGATGATTAACAGACATAAGCATGATTGACTATACGTAATGAGATGTCATGTATTGATCCTTACATGTTAGACTTAAGGTTGGGATACAAATTGTGCTTGAAATAACTGTTGCATAGTGTCAAAAGTTTGTAGAAAATTGGAGGTTGTTTGTACAAAGTTTTCATCACTTGAGGACAAGTAATGGTTCTAAGTTGAGGGTGTTGATGTGCCACGAAATCTTGACACATTTGATGCTAAAAAATGAGGAACTAATACTAGAATTAAGTGTATTTGTGTATACTTTGATATGTTTGTTAATGGTATAGACAGGATCTGGCATATGTAGAAAAGTGAAAAAAGGAGCAGAGAATGATAATGATCAAGTGAAGTTTACGGCTAACTTCACGGACCGTGACCTTCATAACGATTCGTGATTGAGCCCGTGAAATTGAATTAGAGTGAAGACATTGAAGAGTTAGAAGACAGTTGACTCCTAAATAAAGACCACAAACCACTTCACGGGTCGTGGTCCTCACTACGGACCGTGGTAGCTCTCGTGATGCATTTTCCAGTAGCCAAGATTTTCAGAGAAACTTTTGGGAAGTTCCAAGTAAAGACCACGGGCGTCTTCACGAGTTGTGGACTCTATGACGGTCCGTGGTCCAGTTCGTGACCCTTGTTCCAGTGTGCATCATTGAAGACCCAAAACTTTGGGAGGTTCCAAGTAAAGACCACAGACGTCTTCATGGGCCATTATCCCTATGACGGTCCGTGGTCCGGCTCGTGATGCAGATTCTCATAACCAAGACTTAAGACCCACTTTTGAGACGCTCCAAGGAAGACCACGTAAGGGCTTCACGGACCTTGACGGGTCGTGGTCGTGGTCGTGAAAGGGCCCGACAATTCAGTCCTAGTTTGATTAGGACTCTTTTTAAACATTCTATTTTGAATTATTAGGGCATTTTGGGGGAGTATTATTGATTATCTGACGTTTTACGAAGGAGAAGACGATATTATTCTGGATTTTGGTTTGTGGATTTGGAATTGTTATTATTTTGAAGATTGGATTTCCGTTATCAGATTATCAAGTGCCTGTTGATTTACAAATCATTTTCGTAAGTATTTCTTAACATATTTTCATTCCCCATTACTGATTCTTTGCGTGAAACCATGAGTGGCTAAATACCACGACTGGGTGTGTGGGATCTGTGACGATATTCTAGTTGCGATTCTTTAAAACGAGTAAAAGGCAGTCTTTGTTTACAACCTGTAGTTTACAGCTTTCATTATCAATTTATTCTATTGAGTGCACGCTTTAGACAGGCTTGTATATAGTGTTTGTTCGAGAGAAAAGCACCAGTTAGGAAAAAGCTAAACTAAGTTAACGAATTGGAGTCAAAGTTGGAGTTCGAGAGGAGATCTTTAATACCATATCAAATTAAGTGAAGTCCAATATTGATAACACTTTAAGTTCGAGAGAATTAGAGTGAATATTATATGATTAGTCTGAGAAGCGTTAGATTAATTCAACTCTAAAGGTTCTGTAAACATTGATTTACCTGACACTCAAATTACGGGAGAGCATTGTAATTGATGTCATAGTGAACACAAAACCTAGTTTCTTTAAATTAACTGAATCAACTTACAACAAGATCGTCTGTTAACTGTGTATCTAAGTTTTGACTGCAAGTGTTGGTGATAAAATACATTTCAATCAAACCCAATTTACTTTCCGTGTTATTTGTTTAGGAAATAGTAACGACAATTGAGTAAACGCGACAGTGAAACTTTATCTGTAAAGAAATTCTCTGTGGGATTGACCTCAACTCTAGTTGAGTTTGGTAAATTGACAACGACCGTTTTACACTTCTTATTTGGAATGTAAGTTTGGACGTATCAATCAACTCTAAAAAACTATTCAAAAATTGAATTTGTATGTTACCAAAAATCTTAGTACGGAGTCCACTCGGTGACATTAGTCTTGATTGCCGACCAAATCAGCGATCCACCGAGTTCTGATTCTTCTCACCTTTTGGCTCGACTCCTGCAACAATTTTTTTTTGAAAGTTTAGGCGAGCAAGATTGCGATCGTTGATCCATTCGCCGGGTTATCCTTTTGCTCGCCAAGTTGGTATGGAACATGGGTAACTTTTCTGGAACTTTAGGCGAGCTGGAGGCTCACTCAACGAGTCACCGAGTAGCCTTTGCGAACTCTAGCTTTTCTTTTCTTCAGTTTTCCAACTTTTTTGCTCTTTTTCACGTCGTAATGTCCTTGCCTTGTTGTGAAGCGTTCATTGTTACATATTAACACATTAACAGTAGTTATGAGCACAAAATGGGGATTGAGGACACTAAATAATTGAATAATAAGCCTCGAATGAGTCAAAATTCCTGACTCATTAGATGGTTACTCCGGTTATATTCAAATCTCCATTGAATTGGAATATCAAGAAAAAACAACTTTCACATGTCCCTATGGGACATTTTCTTTCAAAAGAATTCCCTTTGGATTGTGAAATGCACCACCAACGTTTCAATGGTGTATGCCCTCTATTTTTGATGATATGCAGAGGATTCGATGGAGGTCTTTATGGATAACTTTTTGCTTGTGGGTGATACATTTGAAGCGTGCCTTGAGCACCTTGGTACAGTCTTACAAAGATGTATCGAAACAAACCTTGTTCTCAATTGGGAGAAATGTCATTTCATGGTCAAGGAAGGTATTGTATTGGGGCACAAAATTTTGGGTGAAGGCATACAAGTTGATCAATCTAAAGTTTAAGTTATCGCCAAGTTTCCTCCTATCTCGGTTAAAGGTGTTAGAAGCTTCTTGGGCCCGCGGGTTTCTACCGAAGGTTCATAAAAGATTTATCCAAGATGGCTCATCCTCTTTGCAAGCTACTTGAGAAGGAAAGTGTGTTCGATTTTGATGAAGCTTGTGTCAAGGTGTTCTTGTGTTTAGAAGAGAAGCTTGTTTTGGCTCCTATCATTGTTGCTCTGGATTGAAGCATTCTATTTGAGCTAATGTGCGATGCAAGCAGTGTGGCTTTGGGGGCTGTACTTGGACAATGTAAGGGAAATTTGTTTCACCCGATCTACTATGCAAGTAAGACCTTGAATGTAGCTCAAAAGAACTTATCTTTTGGGGACCAAGGTGGTGGTGCACATCGACCACGCTGCTATACTCTACTTGATGGCTAAAAAAGATGCAAAGCCTAGGTTGATCTGATGGGTATTGTTATTGCAAGAGTTTGACTTTGAAGTCAAAGATCAAAAAGGGTGTGAGAACCAAGTAGTGGAACACTTATCGAGGCTTGAAACAAATGTGGTTGTTTTTCGGTGATAAAGATATCGAGGAAGCCTTTCCCTATGATTCGGTGATGGCTGTGTCGAATGGTACATTGCCTTGGTATGCTGATTTTGCAAATTATGTGGTGTGTGGGATTCTTTTCGATGGGCTGAATTTTTACCAATGAAAGAGGTTCCCTTTTTATGTGAAGAAGTACTTTCGATGCGTATCACATGATTAGAAGATGTGTCCTGGAAGTTAAGATAGATGTTATCTTGACGCTTGCCATGCATCACCGTTGGTGGGCACCATAGTGGAGTGCGTACAGCTGCCAAGGTACTACAAAGTGGTTATTATTGGCCAACATTGTATTAAGATGCGAATTCTCTTGTTAAGAAATGTGCGTAATGTCAAAAGCAAGGAGGAGTGTCGTGAAGGCATGAATTACATTTCATTCCTATTCTACAGGTAGAGTTCTCTGATGTATGGGGAATTGATTTCATGAGGCCTTTTGTGAGTTCTTATGGGAAAAAATACATCTTGGTAGCCGTTGATTATGTCTTTAAATGGGTAGAGGCGGTGGCACTCCACGTGCAATCATTAGTGATGAGGTCTCTCATTTCTGTAACTAAATGTTCACATTATTGTTAAGAAAGTATGGAGTCAAGCATAAGTTTGCCACCCCTTATCATCCACAAACAAGTGGGCAAGTCGAGGTGTCAAACCGGGAAATCAAAGGGATTTAGCCAAGACCATTAATGCAAATTGAACCGATTGGTCCCGAAAGTTAGATGACGCTCTTTGGGCGTATAGAACTACATTCAAGACCCAGATTGGTATTTCCCTGTATCAATTGGTGTTTGGTAAATCTTTTCATCTACCGGTTGAACTTGAGCATAAGGCCTTGTGGGAATGAAGGCCATTAACTTTAATTGGGAGGATGCGTCAAAGGATCGAGTTGACCAACTTCATGCTTTGGAAGAGTTTTAGCTTCGAGCTTATGAGAGTTCAACCATTTATAATAAGAAAATGAATAAGTGGCATGACACAAAAATCCTTCATCAAGAGTTTAAAGTTGGTGATCTTGTGTTGCTCTACAACTCTCGTCCGAGACTCTTTCTAGGAAAACTCAAGTCAAAATGGTCGGGTCTGTTCATAGTAAATCGTGCATTTACAAATGGGGCAATAGAAGTTACAACCGAGGATGGGTCAATGTTCAAGGTTAATGGGAAAAGCTTGAAGCTTTACTTTGGAGAATGCCCTAATGTAAGTAAGATTGATGTGGTGTATTTGGATGATGCTTGAATGCATGTCCACGTCATGCCAGGATGTTTACTAAGGTACTTCTTGAGAGGCAACCCAAACTTTACTTTTTGTTATTTGAATAACGTTTGTTGGATGTATAGGTTGAATTTTGTAATTTGGGAGAAAGGAAAATGGGCAAGGAGTTGGAACTCTCGGCGACTCACCGAATTTCCCCCATAATCGCCCAAATGCATCACCCCATGAAGGTAAAAAATGAAGAAAGTTCTGGAAGTTTAGGTGAGCTTATAGCTTATTCGGCAAGTTGCCAAGTTGGATTGGCGAATCTGATCGAGTTCACCCTTTGCACCTATTGAAGGGCTACATGTTCTGTCAAGTTTGGCAGGTTGAAGTTAATTTGGCAGATCACCGAGTTGGTCGGCGACATTAATTCAGCCTGCCAAATGAAGCGCACATTGAGGAGTCATTTCCTTTCTAACCTTTTAAATTCAAATTTTCTCTTTTATTTGAAAATTTTGACTCCTCTTCTCTTTCTATCAAACTTTAGATTATAATTTCATTTTAAGTGTCGTGTGATTTGCATATGAAGTGTCGTTGTGTTCCCTCTTTCCCTTCCTTTTTGTCGCGTATGTGTCGTTGTCTACATTGGAGGTTGGTTTCTCAAATCTTTTTTAATTTATTGCTATACTTGAAATGTAATGGGTAGTGTAATGGGTTTATCGTTGCTTATTTAAATTTTATGCCTTGGTGTACGCTTGTTGTTTCATATATTGTTAAATTAAATTAAAGCATGTTAAATCAATCATTTGGGACAATTTGTTTAAATTTCTCATGTTAGATATTGGAATTGTGAGTGTTGCATGTTGGGTAGTGTGTGGGTGAAGCCTAAGTAACCCGAATTCGACCAAATTACTTGAATTTGCCCGATGATGGATTGGGTGACGTCGTTCTTAAGGTAAAAGTTGTTGTTTGGTTAAATTAGCGTTAATTGGGGAAGTATGAGTACCCCGACTTGTTTATACATGTGGGTAGTTGAGAATTGTTTGAATTTGTGCTTAAATTGGTGTGTCATAGGTTGTTGGTTGTGAATCGAGAAAAAGATTGGAGAGGTGATGCGTTGGGCCATTTCGGCGAGCTTCGTCAAGTTTGCTAAGTTAACTCAGTATTTCACCAAATGTCCTCTCCATCGCCTAATTGCCAGGTTGATGAAGAGGAGCCGTTGTTACTTTCGGCGATCACTCTTCAACTCGCCGAAGTGAATTCGACGACTCGCCGACTGGTATGGGTATCGCCCTTTTTAACCTAAATTCTTGCTAAGAATTTCTATAACATTCAGCGAGGTCTCTTTTGCTTACCGAGTGAGTTCGGCGGCTCGCCGAATGGTTTTAATATCGTCCTTTTTAGCTTAATTTTTTGTGGGGAACGTCTGTAACTTTTGTTGAGACCTTTTTTTCTCGTCGAGTGGACTCGGCAACATGCCAAAGTGCTTTGGCGAGTTTTTCTGCATTTTTTAAGAATTTTGTTTCACTAACCTTTTGCGATCAAATTTGTTCTTATTTTTGTGCTTTTATAGGTATGGCTAGACCTAACGTCCAACTCAACATGCATTCAATGAGGATTTTCCTCCACTTCTGAGGAGGCCCAAGCCACAGGTTCCACAACCCCGGAAGATATCAAAGGGGGTAGTGATTTAAGAGGTTGAAACTCCCCAAAACACTTGTCATAAACCTCCACAGGCGAGTGGTAAGGGTAAAAAGTAGGTGGTAGATGACACCAGCTCCAATGATAGTGTGGACATCGACTCCATTGAGTTTACCTCCTTCGAATCTGAGAATGAAAAGGTTGTGGGGTCCGGGACTCCAGTCTATACACTGGTGCCTGAAGCTGAGTTGACAAAGAGGACACGTTCAAAGCTGCATTCTAAAGTAGCCCATGACTCGTTGGCACTACCTCCGACACCACATGCACCACAAATGCCTCCCTTTCCAGTGAAGCCTCCTTGGTAATGAATTGTTTAAAGGTCGCTGGCTTGCGGACTATACTTGAAGAGAAGTGGTTGTCCACAGATTCAGTGGTGGTTGAATATTCTACTGTTAGGGAGACGTAGCGGTACCATAAGTTCTAGCAGTTCACAAAACCTCAGATTCCATATGTTCCTACATGGGTTCGAGAGTTCTATGAAGGGTACACTAGGCTGATACCAAATGGGAAAAAGAAGGCTAGTTCGATGACACCGCTTGATTTGTAGAGGTGAGGGGAAATAAAGTGAAATGTAGTAAAATAGATATCAACAATGAGTTAGATTGCATAGTGCGAAATCAACATTCTTTGGCCGATAAAATCAAGACTCACACATTGGATGACTTAAAGGGGTGGCTTGCCCCATTAATGAGTGATGCCACACCCCCATGGATCAATATGGGGGATATTATTGAGAAGAATGATCAAAATAACAGCACGGTACTGGTTCGGGTTCATTAGTAGCACGTTGATACCGTCAGAGAATGAGTCCATTATCAGGCATCTGAAGGCTGCACTTTTGGGGTGTATCATCCACTGGGAGAGGATGAATCTTAGGTCCATTATTGCACTAGAGATGGATATGAGGGACAAACAAAATCAAATCTCATTGCCATTTACAGTTTTGATCAGTGCCTTGTGTCGTCGAGTAGGTGTGCCCTTTGTGGAAAAGACGGATATTGAGGTTACTCCTTTCGCGTCTTCTGATATTCGCCAGATCAAAGTGGAGTATTTGAAATATGAGGCAAAGAAGAAGAAAAAGAAAGCTCTGGTGGACACTTCTTCGGTTTTTGACGTAGAGTCTATGGAGGCTGGCCCTATACCTCCAACTTCCACCGTCGATCCTTCAGGTATACCTACTCCCTCGACCTCTACTGCTTCTGCTCCTGTCTCTCATCCCCCTTTGACTTAGGAGATGATTTATAAAATGGGCAACCTTGCCATTTCGATCGATGTGAGGGCTTCTCAGGTTGAGGCCGATGTCCTTTCAATGATTAAGCGTCTATAGCTGCTGCACCTGCTCCCATTCGAGAAGAGTTGAGGGAACAACGAGAGTTGATCACTTCCCATGGACTAGCATTGCATGCCCTTAGTACTCGGGTTGAGATGTGTGAGCAAACAGGTAGCCAACTTACTGATTTGACTTCTTTGAAGAATGATATTATTGGACTGCATTGGGATGTAGATGAATTGAAATCAGCTGGCATATCAATGTTGTGGGACGATGTACATGTCCCTAAGGACCCTAGTTCTGAGTTTCCTCCGGTTCCAACTGATTCTGAGATCCCTCCGGCTACTGTGAATGGAGATGTTATTGCCGTTGATGAGGATGGGGAGTCTGACACTCCCGAGATTGATGAGTAGGACTTGGTTGCTCGTGATATTGATGTGTACGAGGAGTTAGATGACCTAGATAGTGACATGCTATAGGTGGCCACAGAGGCATCACTACGCGACACCTCTATGATTGGTTGTAGGGTTGTCTAAGCCCACAGAGGAGGTTGTTGCATAACCTTCCAGAGCTGGAGTAGAGTAAGGTACTGATGCCCAAGTTGAGGCCTCACCAGCGAGACAGAGTTTACCGTAGGCTTATCCAGACAGGGGATCTTTACTCTCCCTCTATTTTATTTCTCATTGCTACTTTCCATTTTTATTTTGCATTGAGGACACTGCTTGTTTCTTTTTTGTGGGGGTAAAGGTATCTAGTTACCTACCCTTTTGGTTGTATTTTGTTTTTTGGATATTTTGTTGTTTTCATTTGGAACTTCTTCATGTTGCTTAAGTAGTGAATGTTTTGGTTTTGGTTTTGATTCATTGGCTTCTCTCCCGATTGCTTAACTGTGAATATTGGTTACTATTCTCTTGTACATTTGAGTGTCGGTTGTGATCAATATCAATGACTTGAATAGTGCTCTTGATGAACGATATGTTTGTGTTAGTTCAACGAGGAAATTTGAGTAGCATAAGTCTTGTGTGAACTCTTAGCATCTCATTGTGATTAGTCGAATGTCAAGGTGAGTCTTGCATTGACCATTGAACGCAAGCTTAACTTGTAGAGTTATGATTGATGATTGTGTTGGATGCCATGTGTGGTGAGGTTTACTTGAAAAGTGTGCATGATGATACCTAGAACTTACCCCTTTAGTCCAATTGACTATCATTGGTGAATGAAGGAAATGATCATAGGCATGAATTTTTGAGAGTGAACCTAATTGCTATACATTTGTGTGACCACCTTGTAAGTGTGAACCTAGCTTGACACCATTTAAGGCTAACCTTTTCTTTGGATGAAACATGAACACAAATGTTTAGATCGATTATTGAAATTTCCATATCGTTGCCACCTATAACCTTCGTGAAGCATTGTTTTGTTTGAATAGCCAACATAGGCCAAAAGCCTAAGTTGGGATGTGGTAAGAATGAGGAAAGAAACTGAGTAAGAAATACGTGAAATTCTTCCTTGGAAACATGTGAGAAAAAAATGGAACTTCTCCATATATAAAAAAAAAAGAGTGAAAGAAAAGAAATGGTAAATTTGTATCCATTGTGCATTATTGTGGAAATAAAAAATGTATCTGATGAGCTATACCAAAGATTTAGTGTGTTATGAATAGGCCAAGGATGAGTTGTGAATATGAAAAGAAGGAAAGAAAAGGAAAAGAAATGAAATTTGATCCATGCTTCATGAAGGTAGAGTCACTAAGCCTAAATGATCATACCCTTACCCTCAGCCCAATTACAAGCCTTGAAAGACCTTTTTGATCTTGCATAAGCCAAGTGATGTGTTGGTTTGAAAATACGGGCAAGCCTATAGGTAAAATCATTCATGTTTTTCTCACTGGGAGTGTGAGAGTTGATTTTGATTCCTTAATTGTAATCCTTGATTGGCTTTGTAAGAGCATGGAATCATTCTTGATGTGAGGGCATTCGAATACTTTTGTTGGGCATGAATTTGCATTTGAAGTGAGCATTTGTGAACATGAACTCTAATTGATGATGACGAGTCATAGTTTGAAACTTTGAGTGCACAATTGAACATTGCATGTTTCGATTGAATCTTGTGTACACTTTCATGTTGAGTCTCAAGGAGCACTGCGTGTAGACATCCCTGTTAACCTGATTGATCTCATGTTTTACTTGAGGACAGGCAAAAGATTAAGTTGGGGTGTTGATGAGTGATATACCGTGAGTTTACGGTGTTTTTAATGCATTATACTTGAAGTTTGTGTGAGTCTTGGGCATTTTTTCATTAGATATGATGTTATTTTGATGTGATTTTTGCAGGAAATAGATTTGGAGCGGTTGAGTGAGAAAAGAGCTGAAGTAGCAGAAGTGGTAGATGACGGAGCCCAACCACGAACCGTCACTTGATCGACGAGCCATAGATTGAGTGGCGTAGGTGTGTGTTCAAGAAAGTCTGACTAAGTGTGGAACCACGGAGGCAAATGACACCCTGTAGCTTGAGTGACGGACCGTCGATTAGTATCCTTCATTTGATTCAGAAACTTGAGTTCCAGCACTTGAACCACAGAGAAATAGGACGGACAGTGAATGGACCTACGGTCCATAGGTGATGACCGTTAATTGAAGACCGTGATTTTTGGCAAACTGTTGAACCACGAAGGGGAACTACAGACCATTGGATGATCCACGGTCCGAAGGTGGCTGTCGTCGATCGAAAACGCGTCCAAACCGCAATTTCCTATATTTTCTTTAATACTTGGTTTAGGACTTAGTTCTGTAAATATAAGTTGTATTTTTCATTTTTATGGGTTAGACCTTTTTGGAGACTTTTTATTTTGGCTTTTGGAATTATTTTGCAAACACTTTAGTATCTTAATTCTTGAACTTTGATTTATGCAATTTGGTTTTGATTTTCAATTCAAGATTATGGTATTCATCTATTTGAATTGTAAGTTCATGATTTATCTTATTAACCCTAATATTAATTGTGAATTCTCAAGCATGAGTAGCTAAATCCACAACTAGGTTTGTGGGAACCATGAGCAATTAACAATGTATGACTAATCATTAAGTAATTCTAGAATAGTATTTATGCATGTATTATTAATGCTTTCGTTTTGATTTCTTTTTAACAGTGCGCAACGTTAGAACTCAACTCATTCCTACTTGCCGACCAAGGAAGTAATGAATGAGAAAAGGATTGAACAACAGAGATTTAGATGAGCTTAGCCGCTATCTAATAGTCTGACCCTAATCATGCGAAGGCTAATCCAGGGTTAAGGGTAAGGGTTAGTAAAGTACACACCCGTAGACAGACCAAGTTACGTGGTGAAATTCCCTACTTGGAGGACCAATCACTTAAGGATACCTAACTTATCAACCTTGCATGCTAACACTATAATAGAGTTACTATTATTAGGAATACTAGGTTAAGAACTTATAGGGAACACTTATGCCCTAGTTTTAATCTCATATTGATATCTCAAACTACGAATCCTCCTTACTTCTTACTCATTGATACAAATCAACAACTTGCTATTTTATTTACAATTCCCCCCTTTTTGTTACTTTCATAGGAAATAATTTGACTAAACATAGATAATTGTAAGTTAGCCTAAGTCTGAACCATATTCCTTGTGGGATCGACCCTAACCTTAAAGTTTGGTTCTTTATTTGACAACGACCGCTTATACTTCTTTTGGAAGGTGTAATTTGGGCGTATCAAATTTTGGTGCCGCTGCCGGGAATACGACTTTTAGATTAGACTAATTTCGTTATTGACCTATAGTCAAGTATTTCCTGATATTACGTTTTTAGTTTTGTTTTTGTTTTCTACATGTCTAGACTCTAGTGTATGCCAAGTACATGGATTCAAATCAATCCCCTGACTCCGTACGATCCGGAACTACAATGGACTTTGAGAAGAACTGCTCGAAGGGGCTTAAATCTCGGAGTACACAATGATCCAATTGGAGAGGGCCAAGGGGATAGAGTTGGTGTGCACCTTCCTGGAATAGTGAATGTGCCTGGCCATATTGAAAATGTGGAAAGGGTACATAACCAGTAGGCACCGAGAGGTCGTGATAACTACAGGGTTGACTATGATTTGGTGCAGTCCACTGGTTCTATTGTTCTTCCTCCACTACCTCCGGGACATTCTTTTGTGGTAACCAATAGTCTGATGCAAATGCTTACATCGAGAGGGTTATTTGTTGGGTTACCTTCGGAGGACCCATATGCCCACATAACTAGAGTTAAGAGTGTCTGTATGAGTAGTGTGGGATGACCAGACTTAGATATGGATGTAATAGGTTTGAGAGTATTCCCACTCTCGTAGAAAGGTGATGCTATTATGTTGCTTTCTGAGTTGCCATACAATTCAATACATACTTGGGACCAGCTTCATAAGGTATTCATGGAGAGATAGTTTTTGATGTCCAAGAATTTGAATCTCAAGGATAAACTAAATGACTTCGTAGCATTTCCCAGAGAGTTAGTAAGTAGCTAGTGGGATAGATTCACTGGGTTTATGAAGAGTGTTCCAAACTACTGCATAGATGACGAGTCACTGAAAGAGTACTTCTACAGAGGGCAGGATAACAATGGAAAATTTGTGCTAGATACTATTGCTGGAGGATCTATGAAGCATGCACATTTGAGAAGATTATTGAAAAACTCAAGAGGATCTCCAAGAACAATAAGGCATGGAGCACTAGAAAGTCAAATATTGGGAGAAGCGTGTTTGTTGTCCAAACTGTACCAAGTCAGTCAAATGATGATATTTGTGAGGAGATGGCCCAATTGAAAATAGAAATTTCCTTGGTATTAAAACATATGAGTGGAAGTGCGGAGAAAGTGAATGTTGTGAACTACCAACCTAGAGCACCGCCAGTTGATGAGTACCTTTATGAGGAGGATGTGAATCTGGTGAATGATCAAACTGGGGGTTTCCGAACTAACGCCCAAGGTTTCAATTAAGATAATTGGCGCCGAGGTCAAGGAAACTATGGTCGAAATTATGGTAACTACAAACGTGATGGGAACTATATTTGTGATGGGAACTTTAATCACACCAACAACTACAATAGGAATGGTTATGGCAATAGGAATGAGAAGAGTGGGCCCTATGTTCCACCTGGTAATAGAGAGGCTGGATCGAGTATGACTTGCAATGAAGATATCATGCAGAAGATGATGAAAAGGTTTGATGTGACTGATGACAAGGTGAAGCAGATGTGTAGTGACTTATCTGGTAACAGTCAAAAAGTGGATGCCCATGCAGTGTCGATTAAACAACTCGAGCAACAGTTTGGTCAGTTGTCCGCAATGGTAATCCACGTCAGCCAGGAACACTTTCTAGCAATTCAGTCCAGAATCCAAAAAATGATGGTCATTGCATGGCAATCACTACTCGCAGAGGAAAGCAAAATGTAGATCCTTCCATGGCAACTGAGGTGGAAAGTGCGACCGAGAAAGGTGAGGATGAAGTTGAGGTAACTGAAGAGCCGAAAGTTGATGCAGAGAAAGAAGTTGAGTGACCCAAAAAGTTATTCCCATGCCTAGACCTCCACCACCCTTCCCACAAAGGTTGGTGAAAAAGACTGAAGATGGGAAATATCACATGTTTATAGCTATGTTGAAGCAGCTTTCCATAAATGTTCCGTTGATAGAAGCACTTGAACAAATGTGAGGGTACGCGAAGTTCATGAAGGATTTGGTGACTAAAAAAAGGGCTGTCAGTTTTGAAAGTGAAGAAAAATTGCAACATTGTCGTGCCATTGCTACTAGGTCACTTGTGCAAAAAAAAAAAATCCTGGAGCTTTCACTATTCCATGTACTATTGGTATATTGCACTTTGCGAAGGCCCTGTGTGACTTGGATGCTAGCATTAACTTAATGCCATTGTTGATTTATAAAAAGTTGGGTTTAGGAGCTCCCAAGCTGACTGCAATGAGGTTACTTATAGCTGATAGAACTGTGAAGAGACCTGTTGGAGTGGTCTAAGATTTATTTGTGAGAGTTGAGATATTCATCTTTTCGGTAAACTTTATGAAACTGGATTACGTAGTTGATTTTGAGGTCGCCTTCATCTTAGGGAGACCATTTCTTGCTACTGAGCGTGCTTTGGTTGATATAGAGAGAGGGCAAATGAAGTTTTGATTGAACAATGAAGAGTTAACTTTTAATATCTATCAGTCTATGAAGCATGAAAGTGATCTTAAGTGAGTATCGATAGTAAATCATATTGTTGAGCAAGAACCAGAAGTGTCTAAGAGAGGTTAGGTGTTGAGGCACTAGCAACTATGATAATGAACTTTGATGGAGATGGTATTGATGAATATGATGAGTTAGTTGCTGCACTTGATGGGGTTCAATTTCATCAAAAATCAAAGAGGTTAGAATTGGACATGAAGAATCTAGACACTCCTCTAGCAAAACCATCCATTGATGAGCCTCCGAAATTGGAGCTTAAGGTTCTTCCATCCCACTTGTGATTTGTATTTTTGGGCCAAAATAGTACTTTGCCGATTATAATTGCTACTGACTTGAGCTAAGAATAGATTGAGGCTTTGATATCAGTATTGAAGCGATTCAATAGGGCTATAGGATGGACAATTTCTGACATTATTGGTATTCCATCGAGCATTTGTACTCACAAAATTCAACTTATGCCGGACAAAAATCCAAGTATTGAGCACCGCGATAGTAGTTGGGTTTGCCCAGTTCAATGTGTGCCAAAGAAAAGAGGAATCACTATGGTTCCCAATGCTAAGAATGAGTTCGTTCCAATGAGGTCGGTGATTATTTGGAGAGTGTGTATGGATTATCAAAAGTTGAATGCATGGACTAAGAAAGACCACTTTCCAATGTCGTTCATGGACCAAATGTTAGATCGTCTCACTGGAAAAGGGTGGTGTTGTTTTCTAGATAGGTATTCAGGCTACAATCAGATCTTCATAGCTCTGAAGGACTAAGAGAAGACCATTTTCACTTGCCCTTATGGGACTTTTGTGTTCAAGAGAATGTCGTTTGGTTTATGTAATGCTCCGGCGACCTTTCAGCATTGCATAATGTCTATATTTTCCAATATGGTGAAGGACACAATAGATGTGTTTATGGATAATTTCTCTTTAGTTGGTGATTTGTTTGATGATTGTTTGACTCACTTGGCTGAGGTTATGAAACGGTGTGAAAAGTGCAATCTTGTGCTCAACTAGGAAAAATGTCACTTCATGGTGAAAGAGGGTATAGTTCTCAAATTTCATATACAGGAATTGAGGTTGATAGAGCTAAAGTTGAGGTAATAGAAAAAGTACCACCACCTATCTTTGTAAAAGGTGTTAGAAGTTTTCTAGGGCATGCAGGCTTCTAAAGGAGGTGCATAAAGGATTTGTCAAAAATTGCACACCCATTGTGCAAACTACTTGAAAAGGAGTCCAAGTTTGAGTTTGATGATTCTTGTCTAAGAGAATTTAAAGAATTGAAAGAGAAATTGACTTCGTCACCAATAATTATTTCACCGGATTGGGGACAACTGTTTGAAGTAATGTGTGATGCGAGTGGGGTGGCGCTTGGCGTAGTATTGGGACAGAGGCGAGAGAAAATTCTCCATCATATTTATTATGAGAGCAAGATGTTGAACATTGCTCAAAAGAACTATACTCTTACTGAACAAATACTGCTTGATGTGGTTTTCGTATTTGAGAAGTTTAGATTATATCTGCTTGGCCTAAAGTCATTGTGCATACTGATTATTCTGCATTGAGGTATCTTATGGCCAAGAATGACGCAAAACCACGACTGATTAAGTGGGTATTATTGTTGCAAAAGTTCGAATTTGAGGTGAAAGATAGAAATGGAACATAAAATCAAGTTGCCGATCACTTATCCATATTAGAAGAAGAAGCTATGATCAAGTTAGAAGATGGAGTCGAGATTAATGATGCATTTCCTGATGAACAGGTATTGACTGTTTCTTATGACCTTATTCCTTGGTTCGCCGACTTTGCTAATTCTTTGGCAAGTGATTTGGTGCCTTTAGATCTATAAGTCACCAAAGGAAAAAGTCCATGTCTGATGTGAAGAAATTATTTTGGGAAGAACCTTGCTTGTTTCATATTTTTGCTGATGGGATTATTCGTCGTTGTGTGCTCGAGGTTGAAATGATGAGTATACTAAAGGCATGTCATTCATTCCTTGTGGGTAGGCACCATAGTGGTATCCGGACTGCTCATAAAATCTTGCATTGTGGGTATTACTGGACTACGATCCACTAATATGCTCATGACTTTGCCAAATATTGTGATCGTATTCAAAGAGAAGGAGGAATTTCAAGGAAGCAAGACCTACCAATGAACCTGATACTAGTGATTAAATTGTTTGATGTTTGGGGTCTTGACTTCATGGGGTCGTTTGTGAGTTCAAATGGGATGAAGTATATTCTTGTAGAGGTCGACTGTGTATCTAAATGGGTGGAAGCAATTGCTCTTTCAAACAATGAAGGAAAGAGTGTCACCGCATTTCTGAAAAAGAATATCTTGTCAAGATTTGGTACACCAAGGGCAATAATCGGCGATGGAAGTTCTCACTTTTGCAATAAGTTTTTCAAGGCGTTGCTTGAGGAGTATGGTGTTCGTCACAGCGTAGCAACTCTTTATCATCCGTAGTCTAGTAAGCAAGTTGAAATGTCGAATAGAAAAATAAAACAAATTCTTGCGAAGACTGTGAATGCCAATAGAACTGATTGGTCAAGAAGGCTTGATGACGCTCTATGGGCTTATCACACTGCATTCAAAACTCCCATTGGTATGTCCCTCTACCAACTTGTATATGGAAAGTCATGTCATTTGCCTATAGAGTTAAAGCACAAAACAATGTGGGCACTAAAGAAGCATAATCTGGATTGGGCACCGCATCTAGTCAAAGATTGAATGAGATGAATGAGCTCGATGAATTTTGCCTAAAAGCATATGAAATTTCGGCCTTGTACAAAGAAAAGATGAAGAAGTACCATGATCAAAAGATCGACAAGCGCAATTTTTCCCCCGGTGATTTGGTACTACCATTTAACTCAAGGTTGCAATTTTTTCCTGGAAAGCTCAAGTCCAAGTGGACCGGGCCATTCAAGGTGACTCAAGTATTTCCACATGGAGCAGTTGAACACAAGAATAAGGAAGGAACGAGGTTTAAGATGAACGGTCAATGGATAAAGATCTACTTGGGGCAATATGATAATGTCAATGAGGTGATAGAGATGTGTGGTCCTGATGAAGTCTAAGTAATCAAGGTGTCTGCGTCGTGCCACGACATTAAATCAAACACTACATGGGAGGCAACCCAATATGTAAAATCTAGCCAACTGTAGGAGTTATCTTTTCTATGCAGTTAAGTTTTTATAAATTTTTAGTATTTTATAGTTTTGAGCCTTAGTGTTGGCTAGATGAGGGTAGAATAGGGTCTGTGTCAAAAAAGAGTCAAGAAATTCCAAAAAAGGAAGTCCTAATGTTTTCTACATGTGCAGGAACAAAATCTACAAAATAGTCATTGGTGCACTGGTCTACGGTTCCCATAGACAGTCCGTCGTATAATCGATGGACCGTAGATGACATTTGTAACACCCCTCAAAATGCAGTAGGATAAAGTAGAGCCTCACATGGGTTTTATGCATTAATAACTTGTTAAAATAATGAAGAATAGCCTTTTAAGTCAGTTTTAAAGAGTTTGGAAGTCAAACGTCAAGGGACAACCAAGACATTCGGAAACTAGCATTTTACGTGTTGGTGTGTTCTAGTATGTTGTTCATGTTTTTATGTGTTGTTTGGAGTCTAAAATCATTGGAGGTTACCCTAGTGTCTTAATAAATGTTTTTAGGGTCAAAACATTCGAATACGACACCCCGGGGCAACCCTAAGGGACCCCGAGGAGGACCCCAACCTTGGCCAAGCAAGCTGCCAAGGCAGCTTTGAAGTTGTGCATGGAGGGAGTGGCTCCACGTCGCGGACCTGCTCCACCAAGGGACAAAAAGTTTTTCCGTGTCACGGAGACACCGCGGACTCTACTGTCTCAGAATTTAATTTCTAGAAACTTGTGGGAACACCTCCGCGTTGCGAACTTGATCCCCGACGAAATCTGCGAAAAGAAAACTCAAGTTTGACTTGTTTAAAAGGTCCAACTAAGTGAAGGGTAGTTTGGGTACTTTGTGGAATTATTATAAACGGTTATTATACCTATTTTAGGGTATTTTAAGTGGTTAAAACCCCAAAACCTAGAATTAGACCCCATTCTTCAAATTGACCATTCCCTCTCAAAAGTAGATTCTCTCTCAAAAACTCCATTGAAGACCTTGATGAAGCTCAAGCTAGAAGATGGGTTTTCAACTGATTTCTTATTCAATCTCATGGGTCTTCAATAATTAATGTATGGTAACTCTTGATTCTTGAATAACCTCTCATTCAAGGAGTTCTATCAAAGATGTTCAAAAGTGATTCAAAGACCAAAATTCCCAATTTTCAATCTAAACATGGGTCCTTTGTCAAATGATTTTCTAAATCATTATATTGATGAATTAATGTGGAATTAAGGTTTTTAAGATAATTTTCGAAGGAATTCATGAAGAACCCATGATCCCCAAATTCTCAAAAATTGGCCTATGATGTGGGTCTTTGTGAATATGATTTCTATTGGTGAAATTATGTTTA
>JAJOOR010023604.1:0-34677 GCA_036250505.1 Solanum acaule
TTCCGAAGCACATTTTTAAGAACTTTTTGGGTCAAATTCAAATATAATCATTTCATTAGGTTCTCGACTCTAAACTCACATGTGAGGCTCTAGTTTCACTCTATCATTTTCTGGGTCGTTACAATTCCAACTCGCATATTCGTACATTCAATGTACTGATGCTAGTTGGCCTGCATCTTATTATGATGCAGACGCAGGTAAACAAGATCAACATCTAATTCCTCGATGATCTAGTTGAGCACTCCGAGTCAGTTGGTGAGCCTCCTTGGTTTTTGGAGGATCCTTTTTATTGCTTTCAGTATTTTAGTTCTGTAGGATGTCGTGGGTATTGTCCCGACGTCCATCTCAGTTGTTTAGAGGCTTCATAGACAGAGTTAGTGATGTTAGTTCATGAGTCTTTACTTTCCCATTTCAGTTAAGTTGAGACTTGAGGTGCAACTTTGGCAGTGAATGTTATTTATTACATTCTAAGTTATTTATTGAGCAATTTAGTTTTTCTTTTAAAGTATATTTATCTTGAGTAAAGTATTCCATTGAGTAAGTAAGCTAGGCCAAGCGTTCGCTTGGGGTCAGCAATGGTTCTCAAGTGCCAGTCCAGCCTAAAGTGTAGGCTCGGGGGTGACAAACTTGGTATCAGAGCATAGAGTTCAAGAGTCCTAGGGTGTCTATGAAGTTATGTCTGTAGAGTCCTAGTTATCAGTGTGAAGCACGCCACATCTATAATTATAAGGCTGTAACATTTAGGAATTCCTTCACTTCTTTCATACTCACTTCGTGTGATAGAATGTATCTCTATAAAAGTCTCTTTCTAACTCGTGCTTATGCTTAACCGATTTTGAGCTGGTCTATAGTCGAGGGTGCCTTCATGAGGCATTTCTTTCCTCATGAGCTAAGAGAGGCGAAGAGATGGTTGCTAACATGAGGAGCAGGATGAGTTTATTAGTAGTTGGGTTGACTCATATGTCAAGTAAGGGAAGTAAGGCAGCCGTGCTAATAGGTTACATGCGCATAACAAGGTTGATGATCCATGTGCAACGAGTTGAGAAGGACAAGTTAAAGGATAAAGAAGAGTTTGAGAATAAGAGGGCTAAGACATCAGGGAATGAATCTGGGATGCAAAATAGTACTGCGAATCGGTCTTCTTTCCAACATAAGCAGAAAGGACCTGCTCCATCATCTGCTAGAGCACCTGCACCAAGGAACAAATGTGAGTACGATAGTTAGAATTCTCAAAACTTCAGAGCTAGAGCTGCGCATTCACAAGGTAGTAAGGAACAAGGGGGTACTAAGACTCCTGCATATGCTAAGTGTGGTATGAGCCACTCAGGGGTCTGTCATGATGGCTCCACTAGTTGCTTCAAGTGTCGTTGGGACGGTCATTTTATGAGAGAGTGCCCTAAGAGCAGATAAAGTAATGGCAATGGGGGCATTAGAGCCCAGTCTTCTTCAGTTGCTCCACCAGGTATAGTTGCATCTAGATACGCTACTTCAAGGGCAGGCGGAGAGGGAAACCGTCTTTATGCTATCGTTAGTCACCAAGAGCAAGAGGATTCGCTAGATGTTGTCACTGGTATGATCCAAGTCTTCAATTTTGATGTTCTTCCTGAGCAACTTCTTGAGCCCTTTAGTGTTTCTACACCTGATGGTGAGTCTATTCTAGAAGAAAGAATCTATCATGATTGTTCCATTTCCGTCAATCACAAGAGTACCATGGCTGATTTAGTTGAGTTAGACATGGTAGATTTTGATGTCATTCTTGGTATGGACGGGCATCATGCCTGTTATGCATTAATAGATTGTAGAACTTGAGCAGTCAAGTTCTAGTTTCCAGTTAACCAATTATAGAGTTGAAGAGTAGTTCAACAGTGCCTAATGGTTGTTTTATTTCGTACCTTAAGGCGAGAAAGTTAGTTTCCAAGGGATGTGTCTATCACTTAGTCCGATTTAATGACTCTACTGTTGAGATACCTCCTATTCAGTCAGTTTCAGTAGTAAGAGAGTTTCCAAAAGTCTTTCTTGATGATCTTCCCAGAGTCCCTCCTGAGAGAGAAATAGACTTCGATATAGACATTCTTCCAGACACTCATCCTATCTCTACTCCTACATATAACATGGAACTAACGGAGTTGAAAGAGCTTAAAGAGCAGTTGAAAGATATCGTAGATAAGGGCTTTATTCGACTAAGTGTCTTAGCTTGGGCCACTCCGATCTTATTTGTGAGAAAGAAAGATGGTTCCTTAGGATGTGTATAGATTTCCGTCAGTTGAACAAGGTTACCATCAAGAACGAGTATCCACTTTCGAGAATTGGTAATCTTTTCGATCAACTTCAGGGTGCTACTTGTTTTTCTAAGATAGACCTCAGATCTGGCTACCATCAGTTGAATGTAAGGGAGTGTGATAATCCTAAGAAAAAATTCAACACCCGTTATGGTCATTATAAGTTTTTGGTCATGTCGTTCGGTTTAACCAATGAACCTGCATCATTCATGGACCTTATGAATAGAGTTTTCAAGCCTTATTTTAGATATATTTGTTATCGTCTTCATTGATGACATACTAATCTATTCAAGGAATGAAGAAGATAATGCTAGGCATCTCAGAATAGTTCTTCAGACTTTGAAAGATAGAGAGTTGTATGCCAAGTTCTCTAAGTGTGAGTTCTGGCTTGAGTCTGTGGCATTCTTCGGCCACATTGTGTCTGGAGACGGAATTAAAGTTGATACTCAGAAAATTGAGGTAATGCAGAATTGGCCTAGACCCATATCTCCAACTGATATTAGGAGTTTCTTGGGTTTGGCTGGCTATTATAGATGGTTCGTCGAAGGGTTCTCATCTATTTCGTCTCCTTTGACCAAGTTGACTCAGAAAATAGTGAAGTTTCAATAGTCTAAAGCCCGTGACAAAAGCTTTCAGGAATTGAAAAAGAGGTTGACTACTGCCCAGTGTTAACTTTACCAGAGGGTACTCAAGGTTTTGTGGTGTATTGTGATACATCTAGAGTTGGTTTGGGTTGTGTGTTAATGAGGAATGGCAAAGTTATAGCTTATGCCTCCAGGCAGTTGAAGGTTCATGAGAAGAATTACCCAACCCATGATGTAGAGTATGCTGTTGTAGTATTTACTTTGAAAATATGGCGTCATTATCTTTATAGTTTTCATGTGGATGTGTTCACTTATCGCAAAAGTCTTCAGTATGTGTTTAGTCAGAAAGAGCTTAATCTCAGACAGAAAAATTGGTTAGAATTACACAAGTATTATGACACGAGTATTCTTTATCACCCAGGTAAGGCTAATGTTGTTGTTGATGCCTTGAGCAGGTTGTTTATGGGTAGTACCGCCCATTTTGAGGAAGATAAGAAAGAGTTAACAAAAGAGGTGCATAGACTTGCACGGCTAGGAGTTCGACTAATGGATTCCATAAAAGGAGAAATAGTGGTGATGAATGAGGCTGAATCATCATTAGTGTCAGAAGTAAAAGATAAGCAAGACTAAGATCCTTTATTGCTTGAATTAAAGGCAAGAGTTCATAAGCAAAAAGTATGGCTTTTGAACAAGGGGGAAATAGTGTTTTGAGGTATCAAGGTGGATTGTGTGATTGATTTCAAGGGTAATTGGGATGATCACCTACCTCTCATTGAGTTTCTTACTACAATAGTTACCATTCTATCATCTAGATGGCTCCTTACGAAGCTCTTTATGGAAGAAGATACAGATCTCATATTGGATTGTTTGAAGTTGGTGAAGCAGGGTTGATAGGACCATACTTAGTTCATCAAGCTATGGAGAAAGTGAAGGTTATTCAAGAGAGATGGAAAACAGCGCAGAGTCATCAGAAATCCTACACTAATGGTAGGAGCAGGTAGTTAGAGTTTGAAGTAGATGATTGAGTTTGCTTGAAAGTTTTACCCATGAAGGGTGTTATGAGATTTGGTAAGAAGGGGAAGCTTAGTCCCCGGTATAGTGGCCTTACAGAATATCCAAGAGGATTGACAATGCAGCTTATGAGTTAGAGCTACCACAAGAATTAACAGCAGTCTATCCGGTGTTCCATATCTCCATGCTGGAAAAGTGTATGGGCGATCCTTCATTGATCATACCAACTGAAGATATTGGAATCAAGGGTAGCTTATCTTATGAGGAAATCCCACTTCAGATTCTAGATCGCCAAGTTCACAAGTTGAGAACAAAAGAGGTAGCATCAGTCAAAGTTCTTTAGAGGAACCAGTTTATTGAGGAAGCTACTTGGAAGCTGAGGAAGATATGAAGAAGAGATATCCACATCTCTTCGAATCTGGAGAAGTTCCAAATTAAGGTACTAATCCTTTTCTTGGCTTTTATTTATAAGATTAGCATGTTGTAATTGCATTGCTTGTTGGGTGTTTTAGCTGAATGTTAAATGTTACACCCTTAGCCTAAGAAGAGTAATCTCATTCGAGGATGAATGTTCCCAAAGGGGAGATATTGTAACATCTCGCAAGTTGAAAGAACTAGAAAGAGCTAGAATTAGAAAGAGTGATTTTTTTGGAAATAATAAAAATCTGGAAAATTGGTTAAGTTAAGTTTGAGTTTTTGGTCGACTTCAAACGACCATAACTCCTAGCTCAGGATGAGTTAGGTGTATTTCCCAATATCGTAGGAAAGATCTTGGAATAATATTTCCAACTTCACCGAGTTCGCACGATTCCGAGTTTATATGAGTGAGTTAGGCCCATTGGAAGTTGGGTTCTTCAAATAAGGAAAGTCCAATCTGGATTTTAGAAGGGCATTATGGTCTTTTCACCACCCAATTAATTAATTTCGATTTTGGTAATTAAGTTGGGGTCAAAACTGATTGGATTCATTTTACGCTTTTCAGAAACAAGTTAGGGTTTTGAGAGAAGAGAAAAGAAGAGGAGAAAGAGCAACGAATTGTCAAGTTCTTGAAGCTAGGCTCGTGGATTTCGTCAAGGGGTGATCCCTACGAGGTATGTGAGTATTTCATAGCGTTGGGTTCATTCACCCTTGCTCCAATCACATTTATTTCAGCGAGGTTCGTTCTAGAAAGTTGAAAGTTGATGAATCTTGACTGGTGTTCTTGAAATTGGGTTGAATTGAGAAGTTTCTGAGATCTTTACGTCGAGTTTTAGAGTTGTTTTGAGTTAGGTTCATGGGTACATATGTTGGGTTTCTGAATCTAAAGAAAAATTGAGAAGATTAGTCAAGTTTAGGTGAATTGGGACTAAAAATGAAAGAAGGATAAAGTTGAATGAATTTAGGCAGTGGGGTCGCGTCGCTGACCTGTTCCTCAGATTTGAGAAAAATCTCTTCGTGTCACAGAGCAGTCACGGACCACTCTACATCAAAAAGTATTTTCACGACCAAAATTTAAATACATCTCTGCGTCGCAAACCTGCCCTCAGACATTGATTTTTTGATCTTTTCTCATGTTTAGCTATCTAACATTATTCCTAAACATCATGAGATCTTTCCTATCACAAATCACAATCCTTATCCATAATTCAATTCAAGGAAAGTTAAGAGTCAAGTCAAGAGAAGTTAAGAGTCAAGTCAAGAGAAGTCAAGAGTCAAGTTAAGAGAAGTTCATAAAGTTTTCCAAAAGTCTTTTACAAATGTTTTAATTTTGTTTTAAGACGTGAGTTTTGAGTTGAGTAAAGAGTAAAGTTTGAAGTTCATTTCTTCAAAAGGGTATATCGGGACTACGTATTCCCAAAGAGTAAATGTTTTCACATATAAACAAGAAAGGAAACTGAGATTTCCAAATGAGTCGTTGAGCTAGTTTTCAGGAAAGAGTAAGAGTAAAGTTCATTCTTCAAAGATTAGATGGGAACTAAGTATTCCCAAGAGTTAAAATGTTTTCACATTTGAGCAAGAAAGGAAACTGTGATTTCCAAGAGATCTTTTAAGCTAAGTTTTTGAGTAATTATCTCAAACAAAAGAAAGAGTTTTGTTTTTACAAACATATGAGCTAAATATATTTTGGGAGAAGTATTGAGCACCGATACGGGAACGAGTTTGAGTTCAGATACCTCCCGTCTCCATAATCCATGTAGCTATCATGGGTAGTAAAGGATCATTCTTTTTAGATGACTCTTAAGATGCTTTTAGCATAGACTAGTGGATCCAATTTGTTAAGGTGTTTTATGTGACGGCAAAGTATAGGACAATTTTGACAGCGTGGGTAAGATGCTATATCACCACTTAGGCTTATAGTGGTGGTTGCCGATTAGAGAAACTCTCACAGAAACTATATTACTTTATTATATGAGTAAAGTTGAGTTGTTATTGCATTTTCTTTAACGAACTAAGTTGTTTTCCACTTTTTTACGAGCTTTTTGTAGATTGCATGTGTTTTATTGCTTTATATTGAGTTAAGTTATTCAGGAATTGATTAAAGCCATGGCAAGTGTTCCTTTCAGATTCTTTTCAAGCTTAAGTTATGTTTAGCATTCCAACTCGCATAATCGTACATTCAATGTACTGATGCCAGTTGGCCTGCATCTTATTATGATGCAGACGCAGGTAATCAAGATCAATATCTAGCACCTCGTTGATCCAGTTTAGCACTCAGAGTTAGTTGGTGAGCTTCCTAGATTTTCGAAGGACCCTTTTTATTTCTTTCAGTATTTTAGTTCAATAGGATGTCATGGGTCTTGTCCCGACGTCCACCTCAGTTGTTTAGAGGCTTCATAGACAGAGTTAGTGATGTTAGTTCATGAGTCTTTACTTTCCCTTTTCAGTTATGTTGAGACTTGAGGTGCCACTTTGGCAGTGAATGTTATTTATTACATTCTAAGTTATTTATTGAGCAGTTTTGTTTTTCTTTTAAAGTATATTTATCTTGAGTAAAGTTTTCCACTGAGTAAGTAAGTCAGGCCAAGGGTTCGCTGGGGACCAACAATGGTTCTCGAGTGCCAGTCCCGCCCAGAGTGTAGGCTCGGGGCGTGATAACCTCCCAAGTAGCACCCTCGACTAAATGATTCCTCCAAAACACTTTTATGGAAGCAACTTCTTTGTTCCTCAATCTCCTGACTTTTCAGTCTAAAATCTCAACCGGAACTTCTTCATAAGAAAAATTCTCCTTAATTCCCAAACCTTCTAAGGGAACTATGGATGTCAAATCTCCAACACATTTCTTTAACATAGAGACATGGTAAACTGGATGCACGGATACCAACTCATTAGGCAATTCAAGTTCATAAGCAACCTTACCAACACGTCTCAAAATCTCATATAAGCCTACAAAATTGGGACTAAGCTTCCCTTTCTTACAAAATCTCATTACGCCTTTCTTGGGTGAAATTTTCAAGTAAACCCAATCATCAACATCAAACTCTCTTCTTGTAACATCGGCATATGACTTTTGTCGACTTTGGGATGTTTTCATTCTTTCTCTAATAAGTCAAACTTTCTCTATGGCCTCATGTCCCAATTCGCGACCTATTAGGGCCACTTCACCCACCTCAAACCAACCTATAGGAGTAATACATATCCTACCATATAATGACTCGAATGGAGCCAAACCAATACTTGAGTGATAGCTATTATTATATGCAAATTCAATCAAAGGCAAATGATTATCCCAATTCGCCTTGAAGTCAATCAAATAAGCTTTCAACATATCTTCCCATGTTTAGATAGTTCGCTACGCTTTCCCATATTTTTGGGGATGAAAGGTCGTGCTAAGCTTAACACGAGTAACAAGGCCCTTTTGGAAAGATTTCCAAAACTGCAAAGTGAATTAGGTACCTCGATCGTATGTAATGGACAAGGGCACTCTATGCAACCTTACCATATTACTCAAATACAACTTGTCACATAGTCCTCCGCCGTATAAGAAATCTTGACGGGAATAAAATGAGCTAATTTCGTGATTCAGTCTACTATAACCCAAATCGAATCATATTGTCGCCGGGTGCGAGGCAACCCTACTATGAAGTCCATATTCAAATCTTCCCACTTCCAAGTAGTAATACTAATGTCTTGGGATGAACCTCCCGTTTTGTGATGCACAACTTCACTTGATGGCAATTAGTACACTTACCCACAAATTCCACAATATCCTTCTTCATCCCATTCCACTAATAGATCTCCCGCAAATCACGATACATCTTGGTGACTCCCGAGTGAATGAAATACCGAGAAATATGAGCTTCTAATAAGATCTGTTCCCTCAAGTTATCAACATAATAGACACACAAACGACTTTGATATCTAAGTACACCATCTCCTCCCTTGGGAGAAAGCCTCAACAGACTTTCTAAGCACCACTTCTTTTAATTCTACTAAGGTTAGATCAAGACATTGCTTGGCTTTCACATATGTCATAAAAGACGATTTTGAACTATTTTGAACCATAATACCACCCTTGGTAGAGTCTACTAACTGAAGACCCAACTGGGTCAATCAATGAACATCTCGAATCAACTCTTTTGTATCGTCCTCAATATGAGCAATACTACCCATACATAACTGACTAAGAGCATCCACCACCACATTCGCCTTACCAGGGTGATAGAGAACACTCATATCATAATCTTTCAATTATCCAATCCACCTTCTTTGGCGAATATTTAGATCCTTTTGGTTAAACGGATATTGCAAAACTCTTGTGGTCAGTAAACACATCAACATGAACACCATATAAATAATGACTCCAAATCTTTAAGGCAAAAACAACTGCTGCTAGTTGGAGGTCCTGGGTAGGATAATTCTTCTCATGAATATTAAGTTGCCTTGAAGCATAGGCAATGACTTTCCCATTTTGCATAAGCACACATCCTAACTCAATTCTAGAGGCATCACAATAATTAACAAAACCATCCGTCCCTTCCGGTAAAGTCAACACTGGAGCGGAAGTAAGTCTATCCTTTAACTCTTGAAAACTCTTTCACAAGCATCGAACCGTATGAACTTTGCCTTATTTTGAGTCAATGTTGTCAATCAAGAGACGATCGTAGAAAACCCCTCAACAAACCTTTTTTAGTAACCAACCAAACCCAAAAAGCTTCTAATATTCGAAGGGAATAGAGGTCTAGGCCAAATCTTGACCGCATCTGTCTTATTAGGGTCTACCTCAATACCCTTACTTGAAACAATGTGACCTAGAAAAAGCCACGGATCTTAGCCAAAACTCACATTTACTAAACTTTGCAAAGAGTTGTCGTTCCTTAAGGATTTGCAACACAATCCTCAAATGGTTAATGAGATCATCCTCACTTCTCTAATAAATCAATATATCATCAATGAACACAATTACAAACATATCAAGGTATTTTCTAAATACCCTATTTATCAAATCCATAAAAGCCGTCGGAGCATTAGTCAAACCAAAGGACATCACCAAAAAGTCAAAATGACCATAACGGGTTCTAAAAGCCATTTTTGGAATATCATCTTCCTTCACCCTCAATTGGTTATAACCCGACCGGAGGTCAATCTTAGAAAAGTAACTCGCTCCTTGGATTTGGTCAAACAAATCAACTATCTTTGGAAGAGGATACTTATTCTTAACCGTAACCTTATTCAATTGCTGGTAGTATGTACGCATTCGAAGAGAAAAATATTTCTTCTAACAAACAACACTGGAGCACCTCATGGCAATATAGTTGGTCAGATGAAACCCTTATCCAACAAGTCTTTCAATTGCTCTTTCAATTCTTTAAGTTCTGTCGGAGCCATTCTATAAAGAGGAATAAAATTAGGTTGTGTATCTAGGAAAAGATCATTACGGAAGTCTATTTCTCTTTCAGGAGGAATATCGGGTAGATCATCTTGGAACACTTCCAAAAACACATTCACACCGGGGACCGACTCAAGAGTAGGGGTTTCAGAATATACATCCCTCACTCTAACTAAACGGTAAATACAACCCTTAGAAATTATCTTTTTAGCTTTTAGGAAAGAAAAAAACTGACCTCTAGGCATAGAATTTCCTCCTTCCATTCTAGGATAGGCTCATTCGGAAACTAAAACTTGACTACACGGGTTCTAAATTCAATAGAAGCATAACAAGAGTGCAACCAATCCATACCAAGGATAACATCAAAATCTAACATATCAAGCTCTACCAAATCAACAAGAGTAACTCTATGGGTAAGGAGATGGGACATCTTCTATAGACCCTTTTAGCCACAACAGAATCACCAACAGGGGTAGAGACAAAAAAGGGATCTAACAACACATCTGGGAGAACATCAAACCTCATAACCATATAGGGCGTCACAAAAGACAAGGTAGCACTAGGATTAAGTAAAGCATACACATCCAGTTGGGACTTTCAACATATTGGTAACCACATCAGGAGAACCCTCTTGTTCACCACGAGTCTCAAGTGCATAAAACCCTGTTCTGCTTAGGAGAATTTGAACCCGAACCACTTGGACTTGAGGAAGGATAGGTTTGTGCCCTACGACAATTATCTCATTCATTCATAGAAACTAAAGGATAATACCTTATCTTGTGGTCCATCTTACCACAACTAAAACAAGTAGTGGAATCCACTAGACGTTTGCCCTCATGCTTTTTCCACACTTAGTACAAGTAGGCAATAGAGACCCACTACTATTTCCTCTTTGAGGCTTAGGGTTAGACACCCTATCATTGTTGAATCTTAGAGGAGCATTAGAAGAATCTTGCCTGGAAAACCTTTGTCGAAACCTTGAAAGACCACGTCCACCAGACTTAGAGTATGAAGAGTTACCATCATCCGTTCTTTCCCTCTTTAGTTCCCTAGAGTTTTCCTTATGTTCTTCGTCCTCAATAAATTTGTTGAGCATGAACCATGAGGTGAGAAATCTCCATGTCATGGAGAAACATAGAGGTACAACATTCTTTCACAACCAATTCAGACACTCCCGAAATGAACTAGCTCATTCTTCCTCTAGAGTCTACCACTATAGAATGAGCATACCTCGACAACTATGTGAATCTCAAAGAATATTATTTCACACTCATGTTCACTTGTCAGAGATTCATAACTCAAGCACCTTAGCCTCCCTCATTTCAAGAGGAAAAACCTATCAAGGAAAGAAGACTTGAACCTTTCCCATTCAAGGGGACCCACATCTTCCAGTCTTGCTTCCTTCCATTGGTTGAATCAAATTTGAGCAACACCCTTAAGTTAATGAGTGGCCGATTCTAACTTCTCCACCGGCGTCACTCCCATAATAGTCAACACGTTGTAAACCTCATCAATGAACTCTTGATGATCTTTTTCAACCTTAGAACCATAGAATTCTAGAAGAAATATCCTAGTGAAATCCCTTATTCTAGATTCCGTTGTACCTATATTTGGGTTCACGGGGACCACCACCTCCCTATTGGCTTCGGCCATCACAGATTGATTAAACACTTGAAAAGCAGTCCTAAACTCCACATTAGTCACTTTCTCGATCAAAGGGTCAACCGAAGCTTGAAGAGGAGCTTCTTGACTCACATTCTCTCCCTCATTCCTTCTAGAAAAAGCTCTGTAAGTATTCATATCATGTAGACCATCGGGTAAGAATTATGAGAGAGACCTTATAGAGTTAAACTCTATCGCACTACTTAGAATGAAGAAATAAGTGAAGTTTCCTAAACATCTTGTAGCCTCTCATTCATAAATGTGGCGCGCTTCACACTTATAAACAAGACTCTACTTGATGTGGTTTTGAAACATCCTAGAACCATTCTAAACCATGGATCTGATTACCTAGTTTGTCACAATCTAGAGGTACACCTTAGATGTAACATGGCATACAAGACCCTGAAAGGCCTCATACAAGCCACTTAGCTTTAATAGTCAAGATAATAGAAATCGACAAGATTTACGATATTTTAAACACATTCAAAGTTATCATTTTAAAAGCGGAAGTCTAATACACTTGTATCAAAAACCATCTAATACAATAGAATCTACACAACCCATACAACAATGTTCATAACCAAAATGAAAAGAATAGAAGAGAAATAGTGGACAAATCCTCGGATGCTATGGAGACTCACCAATCTTCAACCTTGCCTCTACTATAGATCGGAGCCACGAGAATGAGAATCGGGAACATCGGACCCTACATTTGGATAATAAATGTATTCAAGAGTATACATTAGTACAAGAATGTACTAAATATGATATCTTGCATAAACATAACATAAACATAAGCATTAGACAACATAAGTCATAAAGCATAATCAATGCACATAATAAATCGTCATAACATAAGAGGAGTACTTCATAAAGTAACCTCAATTCATCGTTAGTCAAGACTTGGGTAACCGCCTCTAGTCTTACTCATCATGGAAAGCAACTCAAGTAACAATCTAAGCTAATCATTCATCATAACATTTTAAATCTTATAGCTTACTTTTAAAGACATGGGGAATCACCACTTGCCTAACTATAAAGGATAATGGGTAGTCGCCTATTATCCTTCTTACTTTGGGATCATTGGTAGTCGCCTCTTGCCCAATTGATATTTAGGATCATTGGTGTAGTTGCATCTAGTCCAACTTACATAAAAGGAACGTGGGTAGTCGCCTCTTGTACAACTTTAAGAAAAAAGGGTAATTGCTTCTTATTCTGTTCTAAGGAATATGGGTACTCGCCTCATATTCTATTCTAATTTAGAGGTCATGGGTAATCACCTCTAGCCTCATCAATTTCATAGTATTTTAACTTAGATTCATTTTAGGTGAGAAATCATTTCAACCTAGAATCATTCAATGTGAGAAAGCCTTTCACATTCATAAATAGAAAACATGTGGGAAAATCCCTTCAACAACAATCACATCTAAAATGAACAATTATCTCACAAGCTTCACTCTCAAAGCAATTCTAATCATAAATCCTCAAATATTCTTCAATATCAAAGCTATTCATATTGTATCTTATTAATCCTATAATAATACACATAAATCCATAAATTCTCCTTTATTTCATGAATTTCTACTTAGAAACATGGATTAGGCATGGGTACATGGAGGTTCATAAAAGCATAAAATCCTCTCATTTCATAAATAATCAATCATGATTCACTCAATTAAATTAATATTCACAAAGATTCACAACTTAGAAGAAAACCCTAACTCAAATTTGGAAATTCTACTTTTCAATTGAGAGAACTTAAGGGCTTCATGCATGCAAGGATTTCATGGATGAAAAGTTAGCATACCTTGCTATCAAAGCCCAAAAATGATTGGAGAATGGAGACTTGACCTTGAGCCCTAGCTTCAACCCTTCTTCTTCTTCAAATTCTAGAGAGAGAAATATTTTGGAGAGGAAGAAGCCAATTTCTTTTGGTGAATTTAAGAAAATGACTTGAATGGGTAAGTTTTTATGGGGTTAAAATCACTTATATAGGGGTCCTAGTCATGGGTAAAATGACATAGCTTTATTTTAAAGAAATTTGGAAAAGACCCAAAAGTCACTGAATTTACACCTGACTAAGCCTCTTCACGCCAGGCTTCACGAGCCGTCAAGGACCACATGGATCGTGGTGGCAGATATGGTCCTTGACCAGTGGCTTGGCTTGCCACTCTTTATACTTCACTACCTTTACGACCCACTCCACGAGCCGTCAAGGGTCTCATGAGCGGTCAAATGGCACGTGTAGAGGGTCACCCTTTTTTGGTAGCTACTGCCTCTCTTCCATGACCATCACCACAACCCGTGGTCCTCACCATGCGCATCTTGGTTTTTGTGGGAGGTTCTCTTTACTTGGATACTCACTTTGAAGGTCTACAAGTGCCACCACGAGTCGTTGTGCCCTTCACTGCACGTAAGGGGCTCCATAAAGGGTGTCTTGGCTCTGTGGAGGGCTAGTGACCTCCCACTTAACTCTTTTATTATTTCATTAGATTCTGAGGTGTTACAAATTCTCTACCGTATCAATCCCTATGGGATCGACCTCAACTCTTCATTGGGTTTATACTTGATTATGATTGCCTATACTTAGAATTGGATGAAGTGTAGCTAACTGTTATCACTAACTCTGGGTTTTTAATCTAAACAATAATTTTTTGTAGTTTTTGAGTAGTATTTTGAGTTGGGTTTTGATTTTGAACTAATTCCAAGCATTGTGAAGACTTAAAATTCCTTACCTAGCTGATGGAGAACATAGCTGGTAACATTTTATTTCTTTTTATAATGTGTAGCTAAAACCCCCATTCTTGGGGTGTGATTATGTGATTAAATGTTCTAATTAGCATATGACTGTTAGTATTTACTAATTTAAATGTTGATTTGAAGTGGGTTTGATTGATAGTTGTGTTTTAATTCATGAATTGTAGTTGAAAATACAATTCTAGTTTAGCATTCTAGTCTTGCTTGAGAAAGAGATTTTAGAATTAAAACTATCCATTGATGATTGTAGTGATTGGGTTATTGTTGATTCAACTTGAGAAAGTGAATATGAATTCGATCCTACCAATCTAGTTCGAGAGAGTATATTAATTAAGGTTTTGGGCTGTTCATAGTGTTATGCTCGTCGAGGTTTGAGATAACTCGCTTGATTTGTGGTAGTAGATCAAGAGATGGCTATTACATCTAAGGCCTAGCCCACCCACTAAGATTCAACGTCTTTTAGTAGATAATAATCACCCATATAGCAAAATTGGGGTTTAATCGATCGCATCCCTAAGGATCACTCTCTACTTGATTACCCCTTATTTTCGTAGTTGTTAATTGCTCACACTAATCCCCTCATTTGACACTAGTTGTGAACCCCTCAAATTTACTTCAACTTGTTTTGATAATGTTTACTTCTACAAATGAATAGAACACGCCTTTTACTTCGTATTTGAATTCTATACGTATCACACCCTATGGGATCAACCCCAACTCTTCATTAGGTTTATACTTGATTGCGACCACCTACACGTAGAATTGGATGATGTGTAATTGAGTGTTCTCAGTAATTCAGAGTGGAAAGGGGTTGCACAATGAGCCGGTGACTGGAAAACTTGGTGACAAAAAATTTTCTAACGATTACGAGCCACCCAAACAAGTGTATGAACCATCAATGGAGGATGTTGAGAATGATCTAAAAACAAATGTAAGCGACAAAAATGTAATGGCCCCAACTGTTAAAGCGCCTATCAAAATAACTCCTTATTTTCCTCAATAATTGAGGAGGAAAGACAATAATGCAAAGTTTTAAAAGTTCTTGGGGGTATTGAAAGTTTTGTTGATGAATATCCCTTTGGTGTATGCGTTCCTTGAAATGCCCGATTATGAAAAGTATATGAAAGATTTGGTCACACAGAAGTGATTGATAGAATGTTAAACTATTGATATCCCTCAAACTTGTAGTGCCATCATGACCACAATACAGTCGTGAAGAAGGATGATCCGGGGGCTTTTTCCACACCATGCACCAGTTGAGTACATCAATCTACCAAGCCTTTATGTGATCTTTGGGAAAGCATAAGTCTAATACCGTTGAAAGTTTTCAATATACTTGGGCTCGAGGAACCCTAGCGAACTAGTATGAGACTATTGATGACAGACCGATCAATCAAAAGGCCAGTAGGGGTGGTCTATGATGTCTTAGTAAAGGTAGACAATTTTTTATTTCCAACTGAATTCATAGTGTTGGATTGTGAAATTGATGTTGAGGTTCCCATTATACTTTATGGGCATTCTTGGCCACCAAGAAGGATTTAGTTTATGTCGAAGAGGGAGAGTTGAAATTCCAGGTGAATGATGAAGAAATCAACTTCAAAATTTACAAGTAGCAAGTATCGGTGAAGAGGCTTATAGTGGGGAATCATTGGCTGCAGTATTGCTTAATTATGATGAAGAAAAGATAAGTGACTATGATGAGGTGGCTTCTGCCTTTGTCGGTGTGGGGTCTTTTACCTCTAACCCAAAGAAGCTAGACATAAATTTGTCAAATCAAGACACCCCACCAACCAAACCATCAATAATAGAACTCCAAAATTGGAATTGAAAGTGCTTCCTTTACATCTTTGATATATTTCTCTAAGGGATGAGAACATGTCACCTGTGATAATTTCAAATGTCTTAGAAGAATGGAAAATGGATGCATTGATGAGTGTTTTGACGAAACACATTAGAGCTTTGGGTTAGTCTATTGCATATATAGTAGGGATCTCTCCAGGTAAATGTACTCATAAAATTCATTTGACCAAGGGTTGTAAGCCAAGCATAGAGCATCAACGGAGGTCAAACCTTTTAATGCAAGAAGTGGTGTAAACATAAATCATAAAGTGGCTGGATGCAAGTGTGATTTTTCCCATTACAGACAACCAATGGGTAAGTCCAGTTTAATGTGTCCCCAAACGAGAGGAATGACAGTAATTCCCAAAGAGAAGAATGAGCTTGTTGGTACTAGTCCCATGAATGGGTGGAGAGTGTGTATAAACTATCAAAAGATAAATTCAAGGATTGAGAAAAAACATTTCCCTATGCCCTTTATCGACCAAATGCTTGATCGTCTTGCGAGAAAAAGGCGGCATTGCTTCTTAGATGGTTATTGATGCTACAACCAAATCTTAATACCACCGGAATACCAAGAGAACACCACATGTACTTGTCTTTATGGGACATTTGTTTTAAAGCGGATGCCCTTTAGGTTGTGCAATGCACCAGCAACTTTCCAAAAATGTATATTGTCTATATTCGCTGATATGGTAGAGGAGTCGATGATAATTTTTATGGATGGCCTCTCAATGTTGGGAGAATCGTTTGAGGATTTCTTTAACCATTTGGGGAAAGTATTGCAATGATGTGTTGAATCAAATTTGTTTCTTAATTGGGAAAAGTGCCACTTTATGATGAAGAAGGGAATAGTCCTCGGGCACAAAATTTCCAAAAAAGGAATTGAGGTAGACCTAGCTAAAATTGATGTTATTGTCAAACTGCCTCATCTAATTTTGGTGAAGGGTCATAGGAGTTTCCTAGGCCATACTGGATTCTGTCGGTGATTTATAAAATATTTCTCCAAGGTAGCTATTTTATTGTGTCAGCTGCTTGAAAAAGAAAGTGTTTTTGATTTTAATGCCAATTATATGAAATCTTTTATAAGTTTGAAAGACAAACTTGTTTCATCCCCGATTATCATGGAACCTGATTGGAGCTTTCTTTTTGAAATAGTGTGAGATGCAAGTGGGATGACACTTGGTGCTATTATCAGGTAGCACAAGAATAAGTTTTTTTTTGTCTAATTTACTATGCTATCAAAATGATGAAGTGTGCTCAAAAGTATTATACAGCGACTGAATAGGAATTGCTAGCTGTTGTGTATGGTTTTGAAAAGTTTAGAGCATTTTTTCTTGGTACCAAGGTGGTAGTGCATACAGATCATGCAACCCTCATATATTTGATGGAAAAGAAAGAAGCCAAGCCTAGATTGATTCGATGGGTGCTTCTTCTCCAAGAGTTTGTTTTAGAAATAAAGGATAAAAGATGGTGTGAAAATCAAGTGGCTGACCATTTTTCAAGGCATGAGTTACCTGCTACATTGGCTGAGGAGATGGATATAGATGATTCATTTCCCGATGAGTTAGTCATAATGATCTTGTAGACTTCAATGCCATGGTATGCTGATTATGTAAATTTCATAGTGTGTGGAATGGTCCCCGAGAGATTGAACAACTATAAAAGAAGAAGTTCCCCTTTGATGTAAAAAAATATAATTGGGACGAACCCTTTATCTTTGGGGAATGCACTGATCACATCATCAAACATTGTGTTCTAGAAGTTGAGGTAAAAGATATCCTTGAAGCTTGTCATGCAACACCATTGGCTGGACACCATGGAGGAACCTGTTCCACATCCAAGGTGTTACAATGCGGATAATATTGTCTTATAATGTACCGATATGCACATGCTTTTTGAAGTATGTGTGCAATACCTAATGCAAGGAAGCATCTCAAGAAGCCATGAGATGCCTCTTTGACAATTTCTTGAAGTTAGACTCTTTGATGTGTGGGAAAGTGAAGTCATAGGACAATTCATTAGCTCCTTCAGTAGCAAAAACATCCTAATGGTTGTCGAATATGTTTCAAATTGGGTAGAAGCAATGGCTTTACCTAACAACGAAGGAAGGACTATTACTAAGTTCTTAAAGAGGTACATTTTCAAAAGGTTTGGCACACCAAGGGCTATTATAAGTGATGGCAGCTCCCATTTCTGCGTTAGTCAATTTGAAATACTTTTATCCAAGTATGGGGTGAAATACAAGTTTTCTACACCATACCACCTGCAAACTAGTGGACAAGTTGAGGTGTATAATAGAGAAATCAAGAATATATTGGCAAAAATAGTGAATGACAACCGCACAGATTGGTCTAGCAAGCTTGAAGTACTTTGGGCATATCATACAACCTTCAAGTCTCCCATTTTCATGTCCCCGTACCAGTTAGTATTTGGTAAAACCTGCCATTTTCCAGTTGAGTAAGAGCATAAGGTGTTATGAGCATTGAAGAAGGTAAATCTACATTGGGAGGTTGCTTAAAAAACCGTGTGATCCAACTCTATGAATTGGATGAATTTCACCTAAAGGCATATGAGAGTTCTGTACTCTACAAGGAGAAGGTCTAGCGATGACATGATGCTAAAATCCTACAGTAGGAGTTTCGGGTAGGTGAATGGGTTCTACTCTTCATTTCTAGGCTGAAGCTCTTCCCGAGAAAATTAAAATTGAAATGGTCTGGTCCATATATGTTGACTAAGGTGTATGATAATGGAGTAATTAATATCGAAGATGTTAAGGGTGTTAAATTCTAGGTCAATGGCCAAAGGTTGAAAGTCTACTTTAAGAAAGGTCGTGCTGTGAGAGTTATTGAAGCGGCGTATTTGGAAGATGATTGAGAGCATGCCAACGTTGTAACATAATGTCAATTTAAGCACTTATTGGGAGGAAATCTATATTTTAGTTGTTTTCACTAATGTTTGATACATGTGTAGGTAAAAAGGGAAAATTAGGCAGACCAATCTCCAATTTGGTGAGTCAACTAGCATAGTAAGTGAGCTCTCTTTTGCTTGCCCTTGGGGAGGCTCAAGTTCTTAGAGGTTTTGTAAACTTTGGCACTCTAGCAGTTAATTTTGAGATTTTCTAACCAACTTTAGCGAGCCCAGCTCAGTTAGCTGCTTTAGATGAACATTCTCGAGGCAATTACTATTAAATTCCGTGATCCACGACATAATTCTGTGACTCACCATTTCTTGAAGAGAACATCATCAAGATCATCAAACTTGGAAAGGGATTTTAGGATTACTACATACATGGTTGGCGGGCGCAACTCATTCGTTAATTTGTCGATTCGGAAGCCAACATATGTCACACCTCACCTAAGTGAGAAATCTCACAGGTTTTTCCTGACAAGGAGACATTTAACCTAATTTTATTTCCTTTGACGTTCAGCATTGATGACACTGTATTTTTCTTTTTGGTGGGGTGTGGAGCACTTGTAGGGCCTACCCTCTTTTTGGTTTGGTTGCGACTTGATCATTTTCTTCTCTCTATCAATTACCCCGAGATTTTTGAAATTGGTAAAATGATGTTACCTATGTATTCATTGTTGATATTCGAGGATCAATTTTGAAAAATATCGGCATCTTCGATAGTGCTTTTGATGAGAAATATCTTAGTATTGGTGTTGCAAGGGAAACCATGTCTTGCTTTACTTTTGCATGATCTTTTAGAATCTTTTGTTGACTAGTTGAGTATTGATGTGAGCCTTGCGATGAGGATTTCATGCAAGCTTCTTAATTTTGTAGAGCTGTATAAAATGATTGTGCTTGAAGTGCCATGTGTGGTGAGATCCTACTTGGAAGCATGCTTGTAGATTCCTAGAATTTTCCTTTTTAGTCTAATTGTTTAGCTTTAGCGAATGCAATAGATGATCTTGGACACAAATTTTGAGAGCAAATCCAAATCTTCATACCTTTTATGACTACCTTGCAAGGGCGCGCAACTATGTTAGCACCATTTGAGCCTAAACTGTTTGTTGTCTACCTCATTGAAGCCTATTGAACCAAATATGTCCCTAGCTTTTCACCCATAAATCCTTTTCTAAGCATTGATTTTTTAGAATAGCCAACTTAGGTGAAAAGTCTAAGTTGGGGGTGTGGAAATAAAGGAGGAAAGAAAGCCAAGTGAAAAAAAGAATGAAAAGTGAGACTCAATCTTGATGTTGTAGGAAAGAAAAGGAACTCCTATTTATTAAAAAAACGAGAGCAAAAGTATGAAAATGGATATTTTTAAAGAATGTTTTGGTGAAATAAGGGGTTTCCAATAAGTTGAATAAGGAATTGAGGATTCAGACTCCAAATCAAAAGTATGAAAAAAGATTGAGAAGAAGTGAAGATGAGTACAACAATCCTTCGAAAAGGTTAAATCACTAAGCCGAATAGACCATACCTTTACTCTCTGCCCAATTATAAACTTGAAAAGGCCCTTGTTATCTTGCTAGAACCAGGTTGTGTGATGATTGGAAAATATGGGTAAACCTATGGGATGAAGCTTGCTTATCTTTCTCTTACGAAGATTGAGAGTTTGTATTGATTCCTAACTTATTTTTTTATGTGCTTTGTGAGAGCATACAATTATTTTTTGTTGTGAGGGCACTCTAATATTTTTGTTGAAGAATGGTTTTACATTATAAGTGAGCATTAGTGAGCTTGACTTAAATTGATACCGTCTTGTCATCATTTGAAGCTTCTTGAGCATAATTGAGATAGTGTGTATACTTGTTAGTAGTCTTGTAATGTCACTTATATGTTATCTCACATTGAGTATTGTTGTAGACATTCTTGTTGAACTCATTGTGTTTTTGATTTACTTGAGGACAACCAAAGGTTTAAGTTGGGGGTATTGATGAGTATGAGATTTTGACTCATTTGAGGCCTTTTAGCTCAACAAATAGCATCCTCAATGCTTACTTATGTCCTTATATGATTATATTTTGATGCTTTGCATCTATAAAGGCTAAAGGATAAGGGAACGACGAATCTATGCAAAAGAGGCCAAAACACTGAAAAAGAGTGAATATCCAAAGCTGATAATCGCTGAAACCAGTGGGTGAATTGCCAGCTATGCCTGAACTCCACCAAATTTGACAGTTTTGATGCTAAAATGTCAAGGCAAGTCAGTGAAAAAAGCAGATAATAGCGGCTCATCGAACCAGAAAGGGTGAGCCCAATTCTATCTCTAAAAGTGACAGATTTCTAAGTTAAAATGAGGGATAAATTATTCGGACAAGGTGATCATCGTTGATTCGCTCAACGTGAAAGGCTAACTCGATCGAGTTCACCAACTGAGGTTCAAACTCCTGAAGCCTAAAGCTAGGAAAGGGAAAGCTGAAGAAAAAATCACCGATTTTTTGATCAAGTAGGCGAACCCGACTAATGTCATCGATCAGGTCACGCATGGAATTTTGGACTAATTTTTGGGGAAATTATATATACCCCAAAGGAGAGAAAAATGTATCGTTACTTATTCTATCATCTATCTTTCATCCTTTGTTTGAATAGAGTTTTGAATATTAGAGTAGAACTTTAGTTTTCTTAGTTTTGGGGTTTTGAAAAATTTGTAATTGACAATTGAGGTTTCAATTCAAAGTGGGTGTTGAAGATTATTGCTAATAATCAACGTTTTGATGGCTGAAAGTAAAATTGGTATAATATCTTTCACTCTTATGATACTTGACTAAAACCCCAATTCTAGGGGTGATTATGGATTTGGGTGTTAACTAATTTAGTGGGTCTAGTGTCCTGCTCTATTTTTCTGTCGTCTATTCATGGTTTTGATCCATTTAGCATGAGTTCAATTTATGGGCTAAGTTTGCAAATATAGTCTAAGCTTGCATCTTTGATTGATGCTTGCAAGAGATAAATTGAAGTGGGTAAATAGTTCAATACTTGCAAATTAGATTTGATTGTTGTAGTTTGCTCAAAAGAGAAATTATAGTTTGTTTCTAATTGCAAAAATTTGTTCGAAAGAGAGATTTCATAAGGTATTGGCTAAATTTGTATTTTCTTATGAATGAGACCAAAATGATATTTCAATATATGATACATTGAAATAGGAAGGAGATTTGTGTTATTAATGATTACCTAGCCTATCCGTGATTATTTAGCATTGTTGAGCAAGCACTTGTACCCTCTATTTGATGTTAATAGCGACTCCCACACCCCTAGATCGTATCTTACTTGTTTAAACCCTGTTTTAGTTGACCTACAATAATTGATTTCAAACTCTTATTGTAAATTTAGAGGAATCATCCACCTATTTGTCCTAATTCTTGCAATGAATTGGTTTGCATCTTAATTTCCTCAATTTATATCACTTCATATAGGATTCGACCCCAACTCTCTTTTTGGGTATTTATATTGCTAGCAACTGCTTACTCATTTAATTGTTCTGGTGAGTAATTTGAGCGTTATCAGCCATGCTTAGTTTATCTTTGTCATGTCATCAAGAAACCTTGCTGCCACATCAAATGGTTGTCGCATTATTTTTTCCTTATATGAGTTGATCAGCCAACCATTTGTTCAATGTATCAAGGCTATGATAGAAATACTGCAACAGCAAGTTGTCTGGGACACTATGTGTTGGGCATTGCAACAATAACTTTTGGCATTGTAACCAAGTTTCATGGAGAGTCTCACCATCTACATTCTTGTAGTTTTTTATTCTATCTCTAAGTTTCACCATCTTCTATGGAGGCAAAAATCTTTCAATGAACACCTACGTTAGTTCCTCCCACAAAGTTATGAAATTTTGTTGTAGTTCGGCCAACCACTTAGTTACGTCTCCCATAAAGGAGAAAGGAAACAACCTCAAACATATGGACTCTTGTGAAATATTATTAAAAGTGAAAGGCCCACAAATATCCACAAAGTTTTGGATATGTTCATGGGGTCTTTATGAGCAAGACCTCTGAACACCTCTCTAATAAGGAGAAATTGTAACATCGTTCCAGTTACACGAAACATTGCTTTCCCCGTAGTAGGGGGTAACAACACTGCTCATATGCTCTCAATGACATTAATATGCACGTCGTCTTTATCTCCAATGTTATTGTTTTGCCCAAAGCGACTAGCATCATCACTTCTATTTACACTAATATTTCCACCAGCAAATGGGGTACAACAACAACACTAAACGTATATGTATTCTACCACAAACAGAAAAGTTTACAATTTAACTTCACAAACTCAATTCTTAACCACCACTCCCCGAATAACATCATATTTCATGATGATCAAATTACTCACAAAAAATCTAAATGAGTAAGAAATCTCTAGCAATATAAATACCCAACAATTGAGTCGAGGTCGAATCGCATAGGGAGTTATCTAAATTGAAGAATTCAATAAGGAAATTAAGATGCAAACTAATCCATTGTAGCAATTAGGAAAAATGAGTGGATGATTCAACAATATATTAAGCAAGACTTTGAAATAAATTATCATGATTCAACTAAAACAGGGTTTAAAAAAGATGAAGACAACCTAGGGGTGTGAGAGTCGGTGTCAACATCAAATAGGGGATGCTAGTGCTTACTTAACATTGTAAGACAATCATGGATACCCTGGGTAATCATAAATGACTCAAATCTTCTTTCAATCTCAATGTGTCATATCATAGAATCTCCTTTCAGTATCATCCATATGAAGATACAAATCAACGCAATACCTTACTAAATCTCTCTTTTGAAAAGATTTAGCATTTAGATATGAAACTACAATTTCTCTTTCGAACAAACTACAACAATCAATTCCAATTTGAAAGTATTAAGCTATTTACCGACTACAATTAATCTCTTTCGATCATCAATCAAAGGTCTAAGCTAAGACTAAGTTTGCAACATTAGCCCATAAGTTGAACACATGCTAAATAGCTCAAATACATGAATAACTAGCAGAAAAATAGAGCTAAACACTAGACCCGCTAAATTAGTTATCACCCAACTCTATAATCAGATTCCTAGAATTGGGGTTTCATCCAAACATCATAAAAGTAAAAGAAATTATATCAATTATGCTTTCAACCATTGAAGTGTTGATAATCAACAATAAGGTACAACACCACTTTGAGTTGAAACCTTAATTGTCCAATACAAAAATTTTCAAAACCCCAAAACTAAGAAGATATGAAAAAGGTAAAGAGATAAAAGATGAAGAATAAAAGATAGTAGATCCGATAGATGATCAATTTTTTTATCTCTTTTGGGCTATTTATAATTTCTCCAAAAATTAGTCTAAAATCCCATGAGCGATCTGATCGGCGACGTTAGGCGGGATCACCTACTTGGTCGGTGGATCTCCATCTTGTTCATCACCTCACCTTTTCTTGTCTTCAGGATTCATGTGTTTGAACCTCAGTTGGTGAACTCAAAGAGTTCTCCTTTCACGTTCGGTGAGTCATTGATAACCACCGTTTTTCACCCATTGTAGCATATAGTTTGGTCCAGCCTTCTTTCACTTTAGGTGATGGGATTTTGACTTTACCCAACCACATCCGTGAATCACCATTTGTTCTTTAAATCTTCGACCTACTTTTAATATTTTCAGAAGTAAAAAATATCACTTTAGGCGAGGTCCGGTCACGTTGGGTGATTCACCAACTAATTTAGGTGATCCTCAGTTGGGAATTTTCATTCTTTTCAACATTTTGGACTCTTTTTGCATAGATTCCTCCCCGCCTTATCCTTTAGCCTTCATAGCTATAAAAGATCAAAAATATCATCAGATAAGGACATAAGTAGGCATTGATAATGCTATTTGATGAATTGAAAGGCCTCAAATGAGTCAAAATCTCTGACGCATCAACTTGGAGTTGGGCACCAGGCCCATCTCTATTTGTCCTTATTGCATGGTTCTATATGAGTTGAAAAATTTGAAGGATTAGTCACAGGACTTGTTGAGTTAGGGGTTCACTCACCCTAGTGTGTCTTCATGGGGTGCCCTTGTTATGTTCATGAAGAAGAATTATTGAACCATGAGTATGTGTATAGATTATCGACAATTAAACAAAGTGACAATGAAGAACAACTATCCTCTTTTTCATATTGATGACCTATTTGATTTGCTTTAGGAGATTCTTTATTTCTAAGATTGATTTTAGGTCCGACTATCATCAGCTAATGATTAGGACATCAAATATTCCTAAGACAACTTTTAGAACTTGATATGGACATTATAAAATTCTTGGATGTCCTTTGGTTTGACTAACACCCCTGCAACATTCATGGAGTTAAACAATGGGTGGTTTTGATAATATATGGATTCCTTTGTGATGGTATTTATTGATGAAATCTTGGTGTACTTCAAGACTTAGAATGATCATGACCGACATCTTTAAATGGTGCTCCATAGATTGAAGGAAGAGAAATTGTATGCCAAGTTCTCAAAGTGCTAGATTCTATTACATTTCTAGGCACGTTGTGTCCAACGAGGCTATTCGGGTGGATCCAGCCAAGATTGAGGAAGTTAGAGGTTGGATCAAGCCTACTTCAGTTACCATGATTTAGAGTTTTCTGGGGATAGCAACTTATTACAAGCAGTTTGTTCTGAGATTCTCCACTATTGCATCTCTTTTGACCAGTTTGACTCCACAAAGTGTAATTTTCGAGTGGTTTGATGAGTGTGAGGAGAAATTTCAAAAGCTCAAGACCTTATTAACTTTGGCTCCTATTTTGAATTTACCCGAGGAGGGTGTGGACTTCACCATTTATTATGATGCTTCTGTAGTTAGGTTATGTGGTGCAAGAACTACCCTACTCATGACTTGGAGCTGTTGATTGTAGTTTTTATGTTTAAGCTATGGCATCATTACTTGTATGGGGAATATTTTGAGGTATTCACTGACCATCGAAGTCTTCATTTCATTTTCAATTAGAGGGATTTGACTTGAGGTAACACAGATGGCTTGAGCTACTAAAGGACTATGATATCAACATCTTATATCATTAGGGAATGGCCAATGTGGTGGCCAATGCCTTGATTAAGAAGTCTTCTAGTATGGGGAGTCTTGCCACTATCAGTGTTGATGAGATACTGTTGTCTAGATATGTTCATAGATTAGCCAATAATCTTATTCGATTGAAGATTTCTGAGGATAGTGGTGGTTTGATAGCTTTCCTGGAGGCTTGGTCTTCCTTAGTTGAGTAGATATGTGAGCACTAGTTCAATAATGAGAAGTTGTGTCTCATTTGAGACAAAGTGATAAGAGGAGAAGCCAAAGAGGTTGTCCTTTATTTTGATGGTGTCTTGAGGACTGGAGGTAGGATATGTGTGCCCAAGTGGGTAAATTTATTAGACTAATTCTTGAGAAGGCCCATTTTTCTTGATATTCCATTCATTCGGGAGCGACAAATATACATAATGATCTTAGTATGCATTACTAATGGTGTTGCTTGAATATGTATGATGTAGATTTTGTTTCTAGATGCTTGACTTGCCAACAGGTCAAGTGTGAGCACCAACGGCCCGAAGGTGTATCTCAGAAGATACCTATTCCTACTTGGAAGTGACAGTGGATTGATTAACATTTCAAAAACACTTTATCCAATTCTAAGCGCAAACGATCGTTAGTCAGTATAAAATCCAACAATTGAGTTGGGGTTGAATCCCACAGGGAGCGGTACATGTTCAAATTCAATCTTATCAGCCATAGGAATTGAAATAATAAAAAAAGACATGAATCAAATTAAAAGGGGTGACACAAATGTCAGATGGGGGTTTTTGGTTTGGAATTATCAACTACAAAGCAGTCACAAACACTTTGAAATAGCAATAAGGAGAGGGATTCTCAGGATATGATCGATTATAGGCAAATTTTGATATATGTGTAATTGAAACTACTAGTAAACAAGTAAAAATCAGTGAGTAGGCTAGACTATAAGGGAGATAGCTTTATCTCAAACAACTATCCAGAATTAGGTGATTTCTTTTGAACATCAACAAACATAACAATGAAGAACAGCCCATACCTTAACTCACCCACTATTTCGAGCTAGATGGGTAAGATTGAATTTAGGATTAACTCTTTCGAGCTGAACCCAGCTCAACCTAATACCTACAAATCATTAATCAATAATCTTAGTTCTAAAACCTCTCTCTCGAGCAAGCCAAGAACACAAAACTAGAACAACCTTTTGCAACTACAATTCATAAATTGAACCACAATTAATGATTAAACCCACTGTAATTTAGCATATAAACTAGTAATTAACAATACCCATAAACTAATTCAACCCATAATCACATGATCACACCCCAAGAATTGGGGTTTTATCCAAGCATCATAAAAGAGTAAAAACGATTACCAAATCGATTATCCATCAACTGGGTAAGAGTAATTTAGCCTTTACAATGCTTCAATTTGCAAAAAATTCAAAACCCACTAGCAAAATCTCCAAAATTCTTCAAGTCTTATTAGAAACTCTCAAAAACTCAGGAGAAAAGTATTCTAAACTAATTTTGCATTCACTAGCCTCAATCAAATCTGTCCAACATGCTAAAATAATTGTTCAAAATCTAATTTATGGTTGCCAAAAATAAGCCACAAAGGGCTATTTGGTGAAGTAAGTCGGGCTCGCCGAACCACTCGGTGACCCGCCCATTGATCTCTTCCATCGCCTTATTGCCTTGGCACTGGCATCCTCAAGTTCTGTAACTTTGGGCGATCTCTCTTTGCATTGCAGAACTGCTCGGCGAATCGCCGACTGCTCCATTTTGTCACCTACCTGGTTTCTTCCCTCAGGGCTTAGCACACTAGAACTTTAGGCTATCAAAGTAGCCACTCGACGACACGCCAAGTGCTATTGGCGATTCTCAGGCTCGCCCTTCTTCACTTCTTCAGTTTGTTTTGTTCCTTTTTGCCTATTAGTGTCCTTGCTTTGCTCCTCAATCCATATATCTGATAATCAAGGCTTTAACATCAGTTTTTGGCACAAATTAAGCATTTGAGGACACTAAATCTATATAAACAAATCCCCAAAGTCCTCAAGTAAAACCAATATCAAAGATGCTCAAGTTCAAGCTCAACAAAGTACTCAAATGCCCTCATAACAAAAATGATTCCCTATTCACAAAAAGTTCTTCAACAATATTTAGTTCTAGAATCACATACGACTCTCACAATCACAAAGATGAACACATGCATGACTTCTCCCATACGTTTCCCTTATTTTCCAATCATCATTCGTTTCAGCTGAAGATCACAAAGATCTTTTCAAGGTTTGTAACGGGGCCGAGTGTAAAGGTATGATCATTTAGGCTCAATGGCTGCTACCCTCATGAAGTGTGCTCTCAACATCACTTTCTTCATTTTTTTAACACTAAAATTCACCCCATTATTCAACTTCAAATGGACTACTAGATACCCCATTTTCTTTTGCAACTTCCACTACTTTATTCCACAACTTTTTCATTCTTTTTCATTTGCTTTCATCTTTTCTTCTTTTTTTTTTTTACATGGAGGAGTTTTATCTTTTTCAAAACCATTGTACAAAGGGGGAATTTCTCACACTTCTTGATTTCCCTTTTCTTTTCACCACACCCCCAACTTAGGTTTTTGGACTAAGTTGGCTATTCAAACAAACCACACTTAATGAGAGTTATGGGTGAATGGATAAAGAGAGGTAACAATTGTTCAAGTTTCTTCCAAGAAAATGACAAGGGTCAAGAGGGTTGAAGCAAGGTTCACACATCTCACAAGGTTGGCCACAAAAGAGGTATATTGTCAAATTGTTTCACTCTTCAAAATTGTTGCCTAAGATCATTTCAAGTGCTTGCATCACTTAGTCAACCGGACCAACGGGGTAAATTCTAGGTGTCATCACACACAATTTTCAAGGTAATCTCATTACACACAGCATTGGCACCAATATCAAACAAGAGTCCACACTGTCTAACTAGTATGCAATGTTCATCACAAGAGACCCATTCGATAATCGGCTAGTCACAACGGGATGCTAAAATTTCACACATTGTCTATGCAACTTCATTTGCCCTCATCGTAGTCGCACATTCATTTCGTTCAATTAAGAGCACTATTCAAGTCATCGGTATTGATCATAACCGATACTCAAATTTGCACAAAAATAGCCACAATCACAAACAATAGAGGTGGCACAAATTTTAAAAAATAGGTCAAAATCATTTCTAATCAAAATAAGGAGCCACAAGCTCAACCATTCACAAGATCAAAATCCAAACACAAATATAGATCACAAAACCCAATATTTACAAATAAAATGTAATCATAAAACGTAGGTATAGAAATACCTCACCCCACCCACAAAAGAGAAGCAGTTGTCCTCAAATACAACTAAAACAAAAATCATCAACAAAACAACAGAGAGGGAGGTAAAAGAATGATCCTGTCTACTCAGTCGCTCTGTCTGTCGAGGCATCAATGTCTGGTGAAACATCAACACTAGCTCCACTGGATCCTGCCATGGAAGTCTCCCTCAAAGATGCCTGTCGAGCTATCTCAAACATGGCACCCTCTAAATCGGCCAAATCCTTATATACAGCCGCATCTCGCTCCCCAAGATGCTCCGCATAGGTCTCAGTCTCAGACTCAGCAACAACAACATCCTCCATAATATCATCTCCAGTGATAGTCGATGTACCTCAGCACAAGCTAAAATCTCAGCACTCGGATCATAAGGGACCTCTGCTAACACAAACATTCATATGAAGTATGTGGACTTCAGATGGTCCACGTCCTTTCTCAATATGAAATCCTTGACTTTCAAAGCCGTAACCTCAATGGTAACCCACGGTCCTCTCTCATAAATCTCTACTCTCACGGTGAGAGATTCAATGAAAGTCCAGAGAAGTGTCAATGATGCTGAAATTGCTCGCTCAATCATCCAGGGCATGTCGGTCTCTATCCAGGAAGCGCGTACATCGATAAAATGGGATAAGTGCCCCATCTTGAGGAGCATGGTTTGAGTGCTAGGATTCCTTGATGCAGTGGTACCTGAAGTAGCTCTGGGAGGCTGGGAGGCAGTAGAAGAACCTGTTGCCTGGGAAGGAGTGGAAGTAGATGTACCTGAAGGCCCAGAGGCTGGAGTAGGAAAAGCTGCCACTACATGTATATAATTAACATCAACCTCTGGGAATGTGTCCACCTAAGCTGCTCTCCTCCTATCCTTATCTTCCCCTGTCTACTCGGCCTCTATGCACCAGATGTTGGTGGAAGATGTGGGTGTAACCTCAACATCCCTCTTCTCGTCAAGAGGAACTCCAACCCGCTGACACAACTTTGTAATAAACACTTGGAATGAAAGATGTTTGGCGCTGTTTAGCCATCATGGCCATCTCCTGCTCTTATAATCAGCCCCAAGTTCAACCTCTTCTCGATTGTGATCGATCCGAGGAAGGCTGCCTTTGGGTGGCGGAGGATGGACTTATTCTGTAATGGCATGATAGATCTACTGATGAAACCGAACTAATATCGAGTTGATATGTTCAAGTCCTTCATCTCAATAGGGGCTCTAGCCGCAATCCACCTCAGGGTGGTGTTAGAAATGAGGGGAGCTAGCCATCCCTTGAGGTCATCCAGAGTCTGTGTCTTGATCATGCTCTGGTAGTCATGCTCAAAACTTGTTGCCCTGTCAAGTACAACATTGATATCATCGCTACTGCATCTCACTGTCTTCCCCCGTACCATCACATACTCCACCGATCTGAAGGCACTGGCCTTCTTCTTCCCTTGGGGTACCAAGTCACCATATGCAGAGTAGAATTCTCGGACCCAGGTGGGAATGTATGGGCAACAGGGCCTGGTGAAGATATCCAACCTGTGGAACCGGAGTGAGTCCCACACAATAGGGTACCTGTCCACTACGCCATCCGTGGACAATCTTTTCTCCTCTAGGATGGTCTTCAATCCCTCTGCCTTTAACTAGTTGAGTAGCTTGGGAGGAAGACCCTAAACTGGTGGTGATGGAACTACCATATGTGCTAGAGCTGGCACTGTATCTGCAGCAAGAGAGGTAGACTCCGGATTCCTAGACGGATCTTGACGATCATTTGCATGAATCTCTACTCGCCAGGTCTGTACTAATTGATCATCCTCAAGCTCAGAGAATTAGTCCTTAGAATCAAAGGACTCCCCATCACTGTCGAAGTTGTGCTCTGGTCTCTCAACTACAGGCGCTTTTTCCTTGCCTTTACCTCCCTTCAGAGCTGCTTTCTTGCCTTGCCCTTTAGAATGACGTCAAATGCTCCATAATTGGGCAAATTACGCCATTTGGCACAATTCGAGGTTACTCAAACTTCACTCCATAGACCCAATACACATTAACTGCAACCCAACAATTTTGAATCAATTATAACGCATCAAACACGAGAAATTATCATTTTAAGCACTTAGGCATAATTTCAAAAACAACAACGGGCATTCCGACAAATAAAACACGATTTAAGCAATTACCAAACACATTTCAACACAGATTTACCAATAGCATTTGAGTTCAACCACTAATCAAAGGTGCGGGGTTCGAAAAACCAACCTGTATGCGAAATGAGAATTTGAAAAGCTAGGCGGCAAAGTATTTCGATTCTGAGCACGAGATCACACACAAAAAGCAAATGAAATAGTAAAGTACAGAGAATTGAAAGTGCGGGTGAGGGCCAAGAACCACGGTCCTAGGTCAGAGCACGTGGTTTGAATCCCCAAAATCATAGTTTCTGATGACCAACGACGATCCACCAGGATGGGCAGTAGGTCAGACCACGGTCCGTCGACTGGGTCTTTTGATGGTCAGTCGTTTGTTATTTTCACGGTTAATTGGGTCTTTTCATTATTTAACTCCTATTGTATGTCATTTTTCCTATGTTTAGGACCCCTAAATAAGTCTTTTTACCGCCAAATTAGACCCATTTACTGCATTATTCCAAAAACACCAATGAAGATTAAAACCTCCTATCAAATAATTCTCTCTCTAAAACTTTAAGAACAAGAAGAAGGATTAACCTAGGGTTTCAAGCTAAGGTTCCAATTCATCCATTTAAGGCTAGCATTTAGATTCAAGGTATGGTAGTTTTCATCCATGAATTACATTCGTTCATGTAGTTCCCAAATTCTCCTATTTTCAAAGTACAATTTCCCAATTAGCTAGGGTTTTCTTCAATTACCATGGGTTCTCTTGATTATTGATCTAAATGATTGAGTTATGTTTTAATATGCATGAATTGATGATTTACAATGCTTTTATGATGTTTCCCATATGAACCCATGTAAACCCCCATGTTTTCCAAATTGTGACCATATGAGGTGGGTTGTTGATTATGAAAGAGGAGTTTTATGAATTAAAGCATGAAGTGATAGAATCACATGAATTTATGATAAAATCTGTATCTAATCCTTGAATTCTAGATGTGGTGATTAGAAGGAAGCTTTGAACCTTGAAAGGGCGAAATGAGTTTATGCATGATCTAATGAAACCTATGTAAATGTTTTAAGGGTGCTTTGAGAGTAAAGTGCCAATGATGATGTTTGATGTTGTGTTGTGAAAGGATATTCTCATAAACACATACTAGCATGACGTGAAAGGTCTTCTCACATAGTATGGATTCTTAGGTTGAAAGGCAATTCTCACCTAATTGAATCAAAGAGTAAGAGCAATCCTAATCAAAACTAGCTTGGATTGGTTATCATAGGATACCTTTCCATTGATAATGAGAATAAGTAAGAAATAACTGTTCTATGGAAATTATGCTTAGCACTCGGTGGATATTGATGTGAGATGGAAGCTTTCCCATAGTAGAGGTCAGGTTTCTAGAAGCAATCTCTTGAGATGGAAGCTCCCCTGTGGTAGAGGCCGCGTTTCTAGTGACAATATCGTTAACCCTTAAACTACATACCCCCCTAGGATGATTAGCTAGTGCATCCACTTAAGCTACTGGTTCATGGTTCTACCTTAGGCAAGTAGAACAATTATTTTCCGTGTGGGAGATATCGGAGGAACATGTTATAGCTCACATGGTCTCTATGTCGATTATGGCTAATTTTCCCCACAACAAGATGAATAATGAACTAAGGTTACTTCAAGAAGTAGCGCATATGAGTTCAAAGGTTTTAAAGACGATGTTAGCTTGCATTGACCATGATGTTATGACTTATGTTTTCTAACTCTTTTATATCATGTTTTAGTTGGTCAATTGCATGTCACTTATGAAATGTCCCTTTTAGCATATTTTAAATGTATTTATGCATATCTATCATACTTGGTACATTGTTTTGTACTAACGTATACTCTTGCCTACATTTTCCCAAATGTAGGGTTCGACAAACCAGTTCCCACTTTCATGGCTAGAGCTTGGATATGAGATTCCTGAGCTTGGTGCGTCCTCATGGTTCGATGACGAATTCGATTGTTTAGTTTATATTTTGTATTTCACTTTTAGACATGATGTATGGTCTAGGCCCAATTTCATTCTATTGTATTAGATGACATGATATTTGGTCTAGGCCCAATTTCATTATGTTTTTCGTTTTATAAAATGTTTTGGACTTGGACTATTGATATTGTAACGACCCGAGAGCACCCCCTAGTCGTTACTGGCGTATTCGACCTTTCGGAGGTCTTATACAAGCCCTTAGCATTCGTCATAGCATTTATCATAGAAAAATAGCGAAAAATTTAAAACTATTTCATAATATAACACAAGATATAAAAGTCACCTCATTAAACCTTTAATACAAAATCGAAGTACTACGTCTCAAGGTAGCCATCTTAAAACATGAGTACAACACAAGAGGGACACAACCCTTACAATACAAAAGAAACTACTAACTAATACATAGAACTTTAAGGAAACTCTTTACAATAAAGGTCCTTGAATCTTTAAGGACACACCCGAACTTGGGAATAGTAAGCCAAGCTCATCACTTCTAGGAAAGACCCTTTAGTCACCATCACCTACACTTGGTGTAAAAAGATGAAGAAGAATGATGTTAGTACAAGAATGCACTAAGTATGATAACCATGCAAAACATGTTTTTAAAAGGACATTTAGTTGGAAACTATGCATCGTGCCTTTATAGAGAAACTTCATGAACATTTAGTACAATAGGCACAATATAAACCACATACATCATCATACACATGGAAACCATTCATAATAGCGCATAGAGCCACTTATAACATTTTGGTCACATTCAATGCAGACAATACATTACCTTCCTCTTTATCTTAACTCCTTTCCTCAAGCAACCCTTAGGGAATACGTGGTGCAATCTATCACCTTAAGGTTACCAAAGGTGAACTTACATATAGCCTTCATCAATCCAACCACATATATTCATAGAGTCATAAGCACACCATAAGACTTAGTCTTCACATAGGAACCATCACCTAAGACAACCCCCAAGTCACACTAGTGCAATGTGCAAGTAGCATCCCATAATACTACTTACACCAAGTGTTCCTAGGAAACCACCATAGACTAGGCACATCATATTCAACAAGTCATACATCTTCATTTAACATTAGATATAAGACCAACACACTTCATAACATCATATAAGGACTCATTCCTTTACTACATCATTAGTCATAACCCATTTAGTTCATACCATAGGTAAACCACCCTTACAACCTCTTCACAAGCTCACTTGTGCAATGTACACATGGAGTCCCATACCCCCACATATACTAAGCAAACCCATTAAGAAGTCATAAGTGTAATTCACATACATAATCAT